>LBNU01004534.1:25929-40707 GCA_014162995.1 Artemisia annua | reverse complement strand
GAAAACCAATTAAAACTCAAAGTCAGAGGTATTAGATGTGATAATGGGACTGAATTCAAGAACCAGCTCATGGATGACTTTTGTGCCAAGAAAGGAATCAAGAGGGAGTTTAGCATTGCTCGAACTCCACAGCAGAATGGTGTTGCAGAAAGGAAAAATAGAACATTGATTGAAGCAGCTAGAACCATGCTTGCAGATTCTTCATTACCTATTCAGTTTTGGGCTGAGGCTGTAAGTACTGCTTGCTATGTGTTAAATAGAGTCTCAGTCACTAAACCTCAGATGAAGACACCATATGAGTTGCTTATGGGAAAGAAGCCAAACATTCGTTTTATGAAACCTTTTGGATGTCCTCTGACTATTCTAAATACAAGTGATTCACTGGGCAAATTTGAAGGCAAGTCAGATGAAGGATACTTATTGGGTTATTGTACCAATAGTAAAGGATTTAGAGTTTACAATATAGCTACCAAAAAGGTTCAAGATTATCTTCATGTTGAATTTTTGGAAGATCAAGCAAATCAAAAAGGTAAAAGTCCTGATTGGATGTTTGATCTTGATATTTTGACTGCTTATATGAACTATATACCTGTTAGGGAGGAAAATCAAGTTGTTCACAAAGAAGAAGATTTACAGTACATTGTTCATGGAGTCAATGTAAGACCTGAAGATGTTCCTAATGAAGAACCCATTGGAAAGAAGCAAAGTACTTTTGAACCTCAAAATACGGTTGAACCTCAAAGTACTATTGAACCACAAAGTACTGTTCAACCAACCAACTCAGAATCTTATGACAACCAAGCTATTCAAGATGAACTGAATAAAATGCTTTCTCTAGAAAATATTGCAAAGTCATATGAAGATGATCAAAGGAGGGTTTATGAAGCTGCAAAGAAAAATGGTATATTCAAAGATTCTTCTCAAAGTACTGATGAACCAGTTAAAACTACTTCTGGTGTCTTAGATACATCAACTTGGATCAATACTGATGATTTGAATGATCCAAACATGCCTGAGTTAGAAGATACTGATGATGAGTTACAAGATGAAGGCATTTTCTCATATGAAGATCCTGATGTCACTAATTTGGAACATGATATTCAAGTACCACCATCTCCAAATTTAAGAGTTCATAAAGATCATCCTGTAAGCCAAATCATTGGACCTCACAGTTCAGGTGTCACCACTAGAACAAAAGCTAAAGGTCTCTCTAAGCAACATAGTGCTTTACTTAGCTTTGTTTATAAACAAAACAGGATGAATCATAAGAATCTTCAGACATGCCTGTTTGCCTGCTTTATCTCTCAAGAAGAACCCAAGACAATAGCTCAAGCATTAGCTAAAGAGAGTTGGGTTGAAGCCATGCAAGAAGAACTTCTTCAATTCAAACTTCAAGATGTTTGGGTATTATGTGAATTACCAGATGGAAAGAAAGTAATTGGTACAAGATGGGTTTTCAGAGTTAAAAGAGATGAAAGAGGCAATGTCATCAAGAACAAAGCAAGATTGGTTGCACAAGGATATAGACAAGAAGAAGGAGTGGACTATGATGAAGTTTTTGCTCCTGTTGCAAGGATAGAAGCAATAAGATTATTTCTTGCTTTTGCTTCTTATATGGGCTTTCCTGTTTATCAAATGGATGTTAAAAGTGCCTTTCTTTATGGCAAAATTACAAAGGAAGTCTATGTTAAACAACCTCCTGGTTTTAAGGATCCTGAACATCCAAACAAAGTCCACAAAGTTGTCAAGGCACTGTATGGCCTTCATCAAGCTCCCAGAGCTTGGTATGAAAGACTCTCCACTTTTCTATTGCAACATGGTTACAGGAGAGGTGCAATTGACACGACTTTGTTTATCAAAAGAGATAAAAAGGATATTATGCTTGTTCAAGTATATGTGGATGATATTATTTTTGGAGCCACAAAACAGTCTATGGTGAAAGAATTTGAGCTGCTTATGCAAAATGAGTTTCAAATGAGTTCCATGGGTGAATTAACTTTCTTTTTGGGGCTTCAAGTTAAACAATCAAGTACTGGAATTTTCATCAGTCAAGATAAGTATGTCTCTGGCATTCTTAAAAAGTTTAACTTAGGTACTATGAAGCCAGTCACCACACCCATTAAAGCTTCAAACTCATTAGGAAAAGATGAAGATGGAGCAGCTGTGGATGTTAAGCTTTACAGATCAATGATTGGTTGTCTTATGTACTTAACTGCATCTAGACCTGACATTATGTTTGTTGTATGCTTATGTGCAAGATATGAGGTCACACCCAAGGTCTCTCATATGAATGCAGTCAAGAGGATTTTTAGTTATCTCAAGCATCAACCAAAGTTAGGATTGTGGTATCCTAAGGATTCACCTTTTCACTTGGAAGCTTTTTCAGATAGTGATTATGCAGGAGATAATTATGATAGAAGATCAACCACTGGAGGATGCCAATATCTTGGAAGAAGATTAGTTTCATGGCAATGTAAGAAACAAACTATTGCTGCAACCTCATCCACTGAAGCAGAGTATGTTGCTGCTGCAAGTTGTTGTGGACAAGTACTATGGATGCAGAATCAACTCTTGGATTATGGATTCAATTTCAAGAATACTCCTATCAACATTGATAATGATAGTACAATTTGCATTGTGAAGAATCCTGTCTATCACTCCAAGACCAAGCATATTCAGATTAGGCATCATTTTATTCGTGATTGTTATGAGCATAGGCTCATTAATGTTGTCAAGGTTCACACAGATGACAATGTCGCTGATTTACTTACCAAAGGATTTGATGTTTCAAGATTCAAACATTTGGTGGTAAGTATTGGTATGATTAATTATTAAGCTACGTTTGAGGGGAGGACTTCTTTTAGTCCTATGCATTGTTTGAGGGGAGGCAATACAATGTTATTGATGATGTATCTATTTGTGGTAAAGATAATGGGAAAGTACTGCTTGCAATTTTAATTGAAAGTACTGCTTTGGGAAAGTACTGCTGACATGGAAAGTACTGTTACGTGTAAAGTACTGTTCCAACGGTAAAAAATATGGGGTAAAGGTCAAATACTTTGTTATGGAAGGGATACATGCCAAAATAACGGTATACGCATTAAATGGGATTTGATTTTTTAAATCGTATCCATATATAACTAACCCTACCGCCTTTTACTCTCAATTTTCTACTTATCCACCCATTCATTCTTAAGCCACCACTTTACTCATCAAACCTACCTTCGCCGTACTGTTCATTCTTCTACCAACACACAAATGGCTAATCGTTCAACTTGTAGTAAGCACAACATGATCGCTAATTTGGACAAGACGGAATTGAATATTGATTTTCATGCTGTGATTGATTTCCTAACTGGGTCTTCCATCAATTATGCTTTATTGGTCAATCCTGACATTATTGGGCTATTGATTCAAGAACTTTGGGCTACTGCTAAATCGGGTTGGGAAGAACCTGATGTATCGTTCATTAAGGCTAAAGTTGCGGGGAAGAATATTAGGATTACTGAGGCTATCATTAGAGAAGATTTTCTGTTTCATGATGAAGAAGGTACTGTTAAGTTTGATAAACAAGTACTTTGGGATACACTCAGAGACATAGGGTATGAGGGTTCTCTTACTAAACTTACCTTTCAAAAACCCTTATTCAGTCCACATTGGAAGTATCTCATTCATGTTTTACTCCATTGCCTAAGTAACAAAAGTATTGCTTGGAATGAGTTTAGTCAAACTATAGCCTCTGCATTAGTGGGATTAGCTACCAATCAACCGTTCAATTTCTCTTTCATGATTCTTGATGGTATGCACAAACATATCAAGAATGGTTCACCATTTTTGATGTATCCCAGATTTGTTCAATTATTTTTGAACAAACAGCTTGAGGGTGTTCCAAAACCCCAAACTTTTTGCCTGCCATAGTCCAACCTGACAAGGTGTTCACCTTCATGGCTACCAAGAGTGCAAAATTCTTTGGGAGAAATACTCCTTTAACTGCACATATTTTGGAAGTAGCACAAGCTGCTAGAGATGCTGCTCAAGAGGATTCAGATCATGCTACTGAACATTCAGACTCTGCTCCTACTCCATCCAAAGATCAAGATGTTTCTCAACATACTGCTTCATCACCAGTTCATGAATCTTCTCAACATGCTGCTTCAAAAGAAAGAACTGCTTCTTTGCAAGGTGCTGCCAATGATGATTCAGACCATGGTGAGAATCAACCACCTACTCCCAATGATTATACTTCCACAGATGGGTCTCAAACATCTGGAGGAGATGAGGGAGTAATGGCTGATAAGGAGGCAATAGCTAATGAGGGAGTGTTGGATAACTATGCTTTAACCAGAGAATTAATGAGGTTGAAGAAAACTTATGATGATCAAGCTGCAGCAACGTTGAAATTGAAGAATAAGTTCAAGAGATTGAAGAGCTTTGTATGGCCGCTAGTTCAACATCACAGATTGTGGATGAAATCACAGAAGAAGAGTGGTCAGAAACTTAAGAAGGTCTCTAAGTCTAAGAAAAGGAGGCTCAGGAAGCATTCTTCATTCACATTGGGGAGGAATTTGGAAGATGAAAATCTGAATGAAGATGCTGAATTTAATAAAGATTTGGATGCTGAACCTGAAGAGAATTTGAATGAAGATGTTCACTATTGTAACATCCCGCCTACTCAGACCAAAATATTGTCCGCTTTGCCCGCAGGCTCACGGCTTTGCTTTGTGGCCCTCATGTGAGACTTCACGGCAGGTCACCCATACCTGTACTACTCTCACATAAGCACGCTTAACTGCCAGTTCCTAAGAACCCCACTCGCAGTAGACCACAAAACGCGTTGTGCCTAGTAAGGCCAAGATATTACTTATATACCTAGCATCACTCCAAGCTACAGCCGATGTGGGATTTGCCTAGGGTGTTACAATCACCCCCCTTAGGGACTCATCGTCCTCGATGAGGTTTGCCCCAACCATCCTGAATGGCTCTGGAGTGGCTCTGATACCACTTGTAACATCCCGCCTACTCAGACCACAATATTTTCCGCTTTGCCCGCAGGCTCACGGCTTTGCTTTGTGGCCCTCATGTGAGACTTCCCGGCAGGTCACCCATACCAGTACTACTTTCACATGAGCACGCTTAACTGCCAGTTCCTAAGAACCCCACTCGCAGTAGACCACAAAACGCGTTGTGTCTAGTAAGGCCAAGATATTACTTATATACCAAACATCACTCCAAGCCACAGCCGATGTGGGATTTGCCTAGGGTATTACAACTATGATGATACAATTACACCACTTGTTGAAGATACTGTTCCTCAAAATACTGTTGAGAGAAAAAGTGATGAAACTGAACAGATACATCTTGAAGATAACAATAAGTGGTTCATAGTATAGATACAGAAGAGATGGATGTAGAAGGTAATGATCATAATATTTCTCTTCAAGGTACTGCTGAACAAGGTATTGGTGCTCAAGGTACTGTTGCTCAAATTACTGTTAGACCATATCTTGTTACTCCAAGGACTTTGGATTTTAATGAAGAAGTTGGTCCTTCTAACCTAATTCAGCAAGAGGAACATAGTGACGATGAGACCATTGCTCACATGTTGCTCAACATGTCAAGATCCAAAGGTATTACCATACCTGGAGTGGAACAATCTCAACCTTCTTCTCAGTCTACTCAAGAGGTCGATCCTAAAGATAAAGGTAAAGGGCTTTTGATTGAAAAGAAAAAGAAGAAGAAGGAGTTCACTTTAGCACAGATAAGAGCTTTTGAGGTAGCTAAAAATGAAGAAGCTGCTAGAAAGTTTCAAGCTGAATTGAATGCTGAAGTGGAGAGATCAGAGAAGCCGATTGTTAAAGAAAGAATTATTGGACCAAGAAAATCACAGGGCATTGCTAAAGAAAGGTATGCAATGATGAGTTATCTAATGGGTCATGGATACAAAGGCTTACAGAAATTAAAGTATCAAGAGGTGAAAGACTTGTATGATGCTGTCAGAGAATCTTATCAAATGCAAGTTGATAGCATTGTTGGTTTTGATACTGATGAGGCAAAACAGATGTTGGATGCAAGAAATAAAAGAAAAAGGACAACAACTAAAGAACAGCCATCAAAGAAGTTCAAGGGTACGATTGAATTAAGAACAGATACAATTGATGAGCTAAGGAATTATTTAAGAGTTGTTGATTTTGAGCATCCAAAGTCAAAAGAAGTTGCTGATACAAAGTCTAAGATTTCTGCATTGGCAGTTGTGGAATCAAAAGAAGATGGAGATTATCTTGTTTTCCATAGAGAGGATGAAAGTTTTAGAGCATTCAACTTGTTATGGGATATACTACATTTGGTAGATAGAGAAGACTTACTTCATCTGCATCAACAAGTACAAGCTTATTATGAACACATTCCACCAGAAGGAGTGGGTTTAATCTTGCTGGGTGATCTTTCAACTCTCTGGGATACTGAAGAAACAAGTAAGGATGCACTCTGGAATAATCAAGATAATTGGGAAATTATAAGCTGGAGATTCTTTGAATCAGCAGGAGTGCATGCATTGGAATTAGAAGATGGTACCATGGTTCATATGCTAGCAGAGAGAAGATATCCTCTCACAAGAAGTCTTATGATCAGGATGCTAGAACATGATATGGAAGTTGAAGATGAGAATTACACAACACTTATGGTGATTGAGTTATTCATCAAATGGACAACTTTGGCAGATGATGATGCACGATTACTGGTATGGTTTTGATATATATTTTTTTGAATAATAAGTTTTTTATTCAAAGTACTACTAGACCTACGGTACTTTATCAAAGTACTGTTTGTAGCATAAAAACCAGTAAAGTTCTTTAATGAAAAACAGCAATTTTTGTAGTGTGCAAAATACTTTTTGAAGCACAGGATAAATAGCAACAAAACGTTTTTGAGTAACACATGGTGTTAGTACTTGTACTACACAACAAATGGTATTCAACTCACCATGTTTAATAAACAAGAAAGAGTTTGACTCATCATGAGGGTACGGCTCCGATGTGATTATCAAATCCGTTTTTAGTTGACAATTTACTAAAAACTGTATGGTTTTCAACTCACCATATTTGTGATAGTGAAGAGTTAACTAGCCTACAAGATAATGGCTTGTGGTAAAGGCTGTGGAAAATCCATTTATATGGTAATTAGTTCACCATGGTAGTGATTGTACTAAAAGAACTAGCTAGTCCAAAAGCAAAAAGCTCTTGGTAAAGACTACTCAAATCCGTTGATAGCTGATGATTTGCTAGAAATCATATGGTTATCAATGTACCATGGTTCTTAAACCTAAACATTGGCTACTCCAGAGTTAATGGCTTTGGTAAAGAGACATCAAAATCCATTATTTTTCAATGATTCACCTCTCACAGGAGTTTACACACCTGGATATGATGAGAATAGTATGAAACTTTGTGATCTGATGTACATTTTGCCATATGTTGCTGAGTAGCTGTAAAGATTGTTGCTGATAGTTGCTGATAAGGATTGCTGATAAAGATTACTCTGATGATGACAATATAACCACAGTGAGTACAAGACAGATACAATCATTCCTTGAAGATAAAAATGTTAAATGTTAGAGTAATTTGGCATGGATTAAGGGGAAGACAAAGAAACTTGAAATCAAGCAAGTAGAATTCAAGTTAGGGGAGCATTGTTGGGTTATAAAGTCAAAGTGCTGCTGAAGATCAAAGTACTGCTCTTATAAAGAAAGTCAAAGTACTGTTCTTATAAAGAAAGTCGAAGTGCTGCTTATTGAAGAAAGTCAAAGTATTGCTCATCAAAGGACTGCTATGATAAAGGACTAACATGCAAAACGTTTAAGGATTATTATGTAATTCTAGAATGTTCTTAGTTTAGAATTAGTTTACTTTTCGTTCAAGTATTGTAAACTAACTAGGGTTTTCCTTATGCCTATAAAAGGATCCCTAAGTTGGCATTAGAGATATATGAATTAGAAGTACGAATACGAATACGATTAGGGTTGTTAGTGAATCTGTAATATAAGAAGTTTCAAGGTTTGTTTTAATATAATCGTTGAAGTTTAAAGTTATTCTTCTTAGCTTTGTTGAAGTAGATTCCGCATACTTAACAGAGTTATATCAGTATTTCATTGTTAGTAGCTTAGGATTTATCCAAGATTACTAAACCTTTACAAGCTACATAGTTAGTTTGGTCAGAGTATATCGATCTAACAGATTAGGATCCTTTAGTATCACTATGCCTTTAGATGGGGGAAACAAACTTCCGAGGAATATAGTAAATCTTATTAGGAAATCCACCCTTTTAGGATTCCCTATACTCTATTTCTCCGGTATCGGACAATGTTCTAAGAGTCAGAACTTGTACCTTCCGTCACTACGCAAGTTTCTATCAGTTAGAACTTGCAAGAATGTCTAAACGGATATGACATTATTCTTATCCCATCTTATTCTTACGAACGTCAATAGAATGGCACGTACGAGAGCCACTACTCCCGCTACTCCCACTACTCCCGCCATGACTCAGGAAGCTATCCGGCAACTAGTTGCTGACAGTGTAACTGCGGCACTAGAAGCTAGGGATGCTAACATGGCTAGAAACCCCGAAATTCCTGTGGTGAAGAAGAGTAACTACAAGGAATTTATGAGCTGTCAGCCCTTCAATTTCAAGGGGACAGAAGGGGCCATAGGACTGATTCACTGGTTTGAGAGGAGTGAATCAGTATTCTCCCGTAGTAACTGTACTGAGGATTGTAGAGTTAAGTTTGCTACCGGTACTCTTACCGAAGAAGCTTTGTCCTGGTGGAACTCGTATGCTCAGCCAATAGGAATTGAGGAGGCATACAAGTTAACCTGGACTGACTTTAAAAAGCTTATGATTAGGAAATATTGCCCACGAACGGAAGTCAAGAAAATGGAGGATGAATTTTATAACTTGACTGTGAAGGGGAACGATGTCAAAACTTATATTCGGAGATTTCAAGAGTTGGCAACTTTGTGTCCTACAATGGTGCCAACTGTTGAAAATACAGTAGAAGTTTTCATCCGAGGATTGCCCCAGAGTATCGAAGGTAATGTTACTGCCTCTAAACCGCAAGATTTAGAGGAAGCCATTAACATAACTTTAAGGTTAATGGATCAAGTAACAAAGCACAACTCTGTGCCAGCGCCCAACGATAATAAACGAAAGTTCCATGATGGGAGAACTTTAGATAACACCCGTAACACTGATGGTAATAATCATACCAACCCCTATCCTCAACCAAACCCAAGGCAAGAAGCTGCTAGNAAGGTTAATGGATCAAGTAACAAAGCACAACTCTGTGCCAGCGCCCAACGATAATAAACGAAAGTTCCATGATGGGAGAACTTTAGATAACACCCGTAACACTGATGGTAATAATCATACCAACCCCTATCCTCAACCAAACCCAAGGCAAGAAGCTGCTAGAGCTTATGCCGCCACTCCAAATGAGGGAAGTGGTTATGCTGGGAAAGCCCCTCTGCGTGAGAGATGTGCTATACACCACACAGGGCCTTGTTTCATCAAATGTACTACATGTAACAAGGTGGGCCATCAGGCAAAGGATTGCAGGGACAAAGGACCAGCCACTAGGGGTTATCCGCCACTAGAAACAGTCATTTGTCATGCTTGCGGAGAAAAAGGACACTATGCAAATAGATGTCAAAAAAAAAATACTGATGGTACCCGGGGAAGAGCTTATATGTTGAGGAATAGGAATGACCAAGAAAATCCGAGCGTAGTCACGGACTTAGGATCTAACCATTAGCCTTAGGTATCTATTCTCACCCTTGCACACTAACCCTACTTAAAATCTCGGGATGAGATTTTCTGTTAGGATAGGAGACTATAGCAATTCACTAAGTTCCCCATTAACTTCCCTACTAGCTTCCCATAGGTTAACAAAGCTTTACTAACTTAACTTAGGCCCTCACTAAGCACAATCTAGGTTAGAAATGCCTATAGCTATTTCCCGAGTAAAATTTTTGCTTTACTATACCACTATTGCCTATATAACCTCTAGACAAGCTCACATATCCACCTAGCCAACCACCACTATGTTTAATTGATGTAAACATCCCGGTATGTCAAGTCTAGGTTACAAACACATTTTCACTAAGTAAACTATTGATGCAGGTTTTACCAACCAGGTTTTAATATTTATAAGTGTCTCGTTTACCTAAGGTCTACCTAATGCACTAACGGGCAGTGTACCCGGTCGTGTGAGGAATAGCTAGTTGGTAAAGCCGAGGTCGTCCCAAGAGCTAAGTGTATGGAGTTTATCTAAGTTTACTGTCACGTTTATAAAGGGGGTTTTATAAAGAGATTGATTAATAACTAGGAAATGTAAATGACAAAGCAAGTAAGTAAATGAAAGAGAATCAATAGAGAGAAGTAGTGTCAACCTAATTACTACTCTTGTTATTATTATGATTAGTTTTCTGTAAGTGCATCCTATCGTATCATCTGGGGGTTACATTCATTTAGGATCAGAGGGTTAAATCACCTAAATCTATCTTACACCTTGTCTTATCCACGACTATTCTAAAGCCGAGGGTTCACCGGGCGGCGTGAACCTACAAAGATGTAAGAGTCGTTAAGTATCTCTACTAACATGGATAAGTCTAGCGAGATGCGGCATGGTCAGATCTTACACCCCCTCTAACTCCTTTAAGCGTATCGCATTAGTAGGTGGTCCTAGGGTTAATTCGCACATGTATGGTGATATTGCTATCACCAAGTCACATCCCTATCGGCTTGCTTCCTAGGGTTAATTCCACAAGCCTCCAAGGAACAACCAACGCTCAACACTACGGGAACTAGAGTGTCCTAAGACTCGCCATGAAAGTATACAAACAATAGACAATAGATGCATAGAAAACTAGATCATGAACATAACAATTTCATAACTAGGCTAACACCAAGAGGTGTTTAGCCACTCATATTCATATTTGCAGTAAAACAAGAATGAGTTATTACAAATGTAAACATAAATCGAATAAAAGACAAGGGAATTATAAAACTTATGATTGGTGTGTGATTCCTCCCTTGGAAATGACTTCTATGTGGCTAGAACTTTGTTCCTCCTGCTCCCTGAGTCTCTCCCAACTTCTGTGTGGTAAGAAGTGAATGAATAAACTTGGATTTTAGGGCTGGTATTTATAGGCCCGACATTGCTACGGCGTAGCTGATTGAGTTGCTACGCCGTAGCCTTTGAAAATAGCTAATTGGGGAGCTACGCCGTAGCTTGTTCTTTGGCCACATGAGTTCTGTTCTGCTTATTTTTGGGGTCTACGCCGTAGTTGGAGAGTTGTTACGCCGTAGATACCTTTAGTATGTCATTACGCCGTACTCACGGAATGAGCTACGCCGTAGTCTTTGTAAGTCTTTGTTACGGCGTAGATATATGGGATCCACTATGACGTAGTCTTCGTGAATGTCAGCTACGGCGTAGGTTGATAAGACCTCTACGCCGTAGTTGGTGCAGATTCCACATTCTTCGTGTATTTTCACTAAAGTCCTTCCATTTCCGCGTATGTTGGTGCTTGTGTTTGGGGCGTTTTTGCGAGATGAATAAGGGTTTCTTGAAATCTAATAGTGCTAGGAAGGGGGCTAATATAGGGGGGCGACATAAAGATGATACAACTAGTTTGGCCGATCAAACTAGAATTTCTGATGCTAATACTGGTTCTAGGGCTATTGGGCAGATTAACGTGGATGTGGATGCTCGTAACTTGGCCGATCAAGTTGGTGTTGATACTCAGGCGAATGTTGTTCAACCTAATGTGGAACAATTGATTGCTAATGCGCATAAGAATTTTGAGGAAGCTATGGATAAAATTCAAAGTGAGATTGTTGCTAATGAAGTTAATGCAACAAATACTCCTCCTTCGAGCGTTCCTAATGATCCCAAGGTTGATACTGCTAGTGGTACTGGAGTGAAGTCGGTTACTTACGCGGGTGCTACTTCTAATGAACCTCAGAAAAACGCGTCTAATTTTCGGAGGTTGGAATGTAGCAAAAAGAAGGATGATGTTGACCTTTCAGTTCCAATGAAAGTAGTGGAAGAGGTGAACACGAGGTTTGAAAACACTCTCTACAGTTACTTCCTTGGTCAACGCCTTGCGTTTCCTGTTGTTGATTACTATGTACGCAATGCATGGGCAAAGTTTGGTGTGCAAAAGGTAATGATGAATGCAAAGGGGTTCTTCTTCTTTAAGTTTACTTCGAAGAAAGGTGTTGATGATGTGCTTGAAAACGGTCCTTGGTTGATTAGAAATGTTCCTATTATTCTTAAACCATGGACTTTGAACACAAATCTACTTAAAGAGGATTTGACTAACATCCCGGTGTGGGTCAAGTTCCATGATGTTCCCCTTGCTATGTTTTCTGATGATGGCCTCAGTCTTCTTGCCACACTGATTGGCACGCCCAAAAGGTTTGATGCTTTTACAAGCCAAATGTGCAAGGAATCGTGGGGCCGTAGTAGTTTTGCTAGATGCATGATCGAAGTGAAGTCGGATGAGGTGCTTCGGGAAAGCCTCACTGTTGAGATACCATTACTTGATGGTTCGGGTTCGACTATTGAGAAGATTCGGGTTGAGTACGAATGGAAACCACCTCGGTGTGATAACTGTAAGATCTTTGGTCATACTATGAGTGATTGTCCTAAAGTCGTTGCACCTCCAGTTCAATCTACTAAGTCTGTTAATGATGGTTTCATGACTGTCAATAATAGAAAGAAAGGTAAGCAAGGTGGTTCTACAAATCAGGGTAATAGAGGGTTTACTAAACCAGTTGTGGGTAAGCAGTATCAGTATCAACCCAAGAAGACTCCAACTGAACCTAAGAAGGTGGATGGCACTAAGAAGAGGGCTTCTGATGTGCCTAGTACGAGTGGAACGAAGATTTCTACATCTAATCAGTTTGCTGCCCTTAATATTGATGATGCAGATGCTTTTGGTACTCCGTCTAATGATAACTACAGGGATGTGGATGCTGGTAGTTCAATGGAAGTTAATGCGGATGAGTCTAGTAAGACAGTTAGTACAATAGAAGTTAATAAGGATGAGTCTAATAAGACAGGTAATACAATGGAAGTTAATGAGGAAGAGGCTAGTAAGGGTTCTACTCCTATTGTTGAGAAAATTGGTAAGCTTGAAAAGCTAATTATTGATGGTAGAGCAACTCTTGTGGATGATCATGGTCATCCTATCCCGTCGACCTCTGCCACTAAAAGGGGTAACCCATTTTCAAAGGTGGGACAAATTGTGGTGTCTGATTCTGAAGACGAGATGGTTGCCAACCCATTTGATGAGACTGCTAATCTTTTTGGTGGGGGGCAAGAGTTTGAACAAGATTGTGATGACTACGATGATTATGCGAAACAGGTGTATGATCTTCCCGGTAATTTGGATGCTTTTAATGCCATGTATGGTTGATGAGTGCTCAAACACTCATCATTTTTGGTCAATTCTGAAACGCAAAACATCTGAAAACACGCAAAATCACATCAAAATGATGAAAATATCCAAGGATCGTGTTTTATGTGTCTTAAATGCAAAATGTTTAAAAACAAATGAAAAACGAGCAAAGTTTGCAGAATTGGCAGTTTCAGTCCCCCAGCTTTCTAATTTTGGCAAAACTAGTCCCTGTAATTTGAAAATGTGGAGTTTTATCATTCAAGGTCCCTGGAATGTTATAAGTTGTCAATTTTGGTCCTTGAATGAATTTTTGGGCAATTGGCAAAACAGGCCCCTAAACTTTCAGAAAGTGTCAAAATTGGTCCTTGGGTATTTTCAAAATGGAAAATGGAAATTTTGGTTCTTGTGTTATTGATGTATGGCAACAATGGTCCTCATGAGCACTTTGGAAAAGTTGCAATTTTAGTCCCTCAAAAATCAGGAAAATACAATTTGGTCCTTGGGCTTTTACCACCTAAACCAAACGGATCCTTATGTGTTGCTAAGCTCAAAAACACCTAAACCCATTACAACCCAACCCATTATCCCTTTGTTTAATACCCCAGGCCCAACAACATACCCCAGCCCAATACCCATTTTATAACTCCTCCCTTTTTTTTTATAAAAAACACTCACCCCGTTTTATATATTTCCCAGTCAAACCACAATAGTCAAACACTCCTCCCTCCTTCCCCACTTGAACCTGCAACCAGTACACTCCCACCATGCCTCCACCTCAATTCACCCACTCTATGTTCCTCCAACCCCCACAAGCATCCAAAAATCTTTAATTGTTTCTATATGAGTTATACTCTTTTCCCTGCCACTTAAGACTTTGGCGCCAAAAGTGAAATTCAACGATGGAGATCATTTCCACCAAATCCAATGGATGGGATTTAATCCAGAAGGTGCATAGAAGTCAAAGAAACCCTAATTGGGTGCTATAAGAAGAAGAAGAAGGAGAGGCAGCTAGTAGTTAGCAAAAAAATTAGTCTAGTGTAGCTCGTTTGTAAATTTTCTCAAGTTTGACGTATTTTTAAAGCTTTTAAGTATTGTACTAAGTGATTTCAGTGTAGGATAACTCTTTTTAATCAATCAATTCCAAGTTCAAGTCATTAATTCAAGTTGTGAGATTTTTACTCAATTTTCAGTTTATGCTCTAAAGTTGTTAAATTGTGTTGATATGGACTGAATTTGATCACATAAGCTCCTAGATAGCTTATTCAAGCTATTAGAAACCTTAAAATACAGTTTAAGCTCAAAAATCAAAAATACCAAAAAT
>LBNU01004533.1:2688-13663 GCA_014162995.1 Artemisia annua | reverse complement strand
AAACCGGCAGGCGCTAAGTAAACACCATTTTTGTTCTATGCTTATTTGTTTGTTTTTGTTTTTCTATGAATAATAAGTGTGTTAGTTAGGATTACAAACAAAATTAGGAGATTGTATGCACTAAACATAGTTTTTGGGGGACACATTTAAATAATTAATATCAGAACTAAATGTTTGAATGAAACAAATTTTTAGAGGTTATATGCATTAATAATAGTTTTTGGGGGACACATTTGAAATAAAACATGACCAGGGCTGTAAAAGAGCCGAGCTAGAGATCGATTTGTTTGTGAAATTTGAGCTAAGATCATGACTGACTTTATATGATTGAGCTTGTTTGTCAGATGAGTCTAAAGAAGCCAAAGATCGTCTTGATTTTTGTCTGCACGTTTGTTTAGGCTTGCAAGCTTAAGTGAGCTCAGTATTTGAAGCTTAGGCTCAAGCTCCTGTATTAAACCAACTCAACTTCTAGCTTGTCTATCTTGAGCTCAGGTTGAGTTTCTAGCGAGGCAAGCCTTGAGTAGTTCAGATATAAATATGACTTAATCTGACCCAATAAGCAAATTGTTCAAAATTGCTATATATAGGGAGAAATATTGATAAACAGCTACAACTTTTTCTTTAAATTCCCTAGAATGCAAATTGGAGATTGTAGAGGGTATAATTGGCATAGAGAAGTGCATGAGGATTGAGGATCATGATACTAATATGTTTTAATTTGTTATTTCAGACACATGTCTTTTTGCCTGAGTACTTGCAGAAGCCTACTGTAGATGAAGCAATGGATCAACTAAAGAGAGCCGGAGTCCCTGAGGATGAAACGGAGGTTTTAGAAAGACAGCTAGCGCCAAAGGAAAACAGTGCTGCTAGGAAGCTTGGATTTGTGAGTAGCAGCATACAGTTATCAGAAACCGCTTCAGGATTGATCCAAAATCAAGAAGAAATTGAACTTCCAGAAGGAAGCGAAAGTGATGAAGAAGATGATGATGGCAAAGTCGAAGTTGCACAAAAAGATGTACCAGATGCTGTATACGGAGGTCTTGTTAGGAAAAGAGACGACGAAGAAGCGGAAAAAGAGAAGGAAACTGGTGACGGTGACACCCGTCTTGGTGCACTTGAAAGAATTAAGCGGAGGCGACAAGGTTAAGTTTTGCCTTTTTAGTGGAGATTGTCTAGAAATATGTTGTAAAAACTTGTTCTTCATCTTTCTTGGTATTCTTACTACTTTGCTGTTGATATTTCATGTTATTCTTACTACTTTGCTGTTGTAATATGAATTTAACTGTAGCATCTGGTCGCGTGTAGTTGTATCGTTTTTGGTCCGATAATTAAGCAAATACTGTGTCTATCTTAAATTCTTATTACGAGTCAAGTATGTATGTGACTCTGAAAGGAATAACCAGGCAAAGTCCAAAATGCTAGCATGGTGGAGAAATTACCATATAGGAACTTGGAAGCACACTACATGAAACTCCAAACGCCCCAACATGCGTATGAAACCGAATGAGTGTGAACCAAAAATGATCATCTTCCAGATACAGGGCAAAGAAGTGGGGAGAGATAATTACTTAGGTAATTTAATGGTAAATGTAAGATGAACAAGTGTCAAAATACTTGAAACATTTATAACTTTCCTATTTGTTATAATAATAGAGATTTTAAATACGTAACTGAACTTTTGAGAATGCTATTTTTGTGGTTTTACAAGTTATTATGTTTTACAAGTAAATATGTTTCTGTTATTGGACAGGGTTTGAGGTTGATAAAAAACTGAAACAATTTGTTCGTTTTTGTTTTTGTAGGGTACCCGTGTGTTGCGGCGACTGGTACCCTATAGGTTTGAATGACGGGCCTTGTAGGTTTGAATGACTTAAAACAATAGCAAACTATTTTGTATAAAAATAGGCATAAAAAGAGTTTAACTACACACACTACTACAAAAAGTACTTTAGAGACCTGTTCCAGCTAAATTGATTAGCGGTGTTACGGCGTAGGAAGACAACCCCAACAATCATGTCAATTAGTGATCTTTATCGGCCATTGAGCAGGTACACAGATGGGTGTAAGACTATAAGTATCTCCATTTTAGCAATACACAACATACCACTGCCAATCTTTCCTTCTCTTCACCACATGTTCTATTCTATTGAGCCATGCCCAAACACTAACTATTACCACAGATCTTCAGCCTTCACAAATTGATATGGCTACTTTTAACACCTAGAAACACATTAAAAGCAAAGAGTTAATATTTTTATACCATAACCATAAACGACTGCACAATTTCAGTCTTATCAACTTAATAGCATAACAAACAGGGGTTTTAATAAGCAATCCTATACACCCTCAAAACACCATCTAACCAGTTTTCTGATATGATGCATACGTAAGACATAACTTTTTTATCCCAAACAAAGCAAAAACAAGTAATAATTGCCAATTCCATCCAACTGACTCACCCGTGGTCTAATAAATCAACTGAAATATGATCCAAGTGTTATCAGTTAAGTCTTAAAAAAAAATCAAGTTGGAACTTTCATCAAACACAGCGGGCNACGTGTTATAGATTTGCTCTATGTATGTAGGTATATGTAATTATTAATTTATTATAGTAACTTTTTCATCATGCATATTGGTTGTTGTAGTGGCAAAAACCTGGTGATTGTCACTTTCAATGTGAGTAGGTCACGAGTTCGAGCCACATCTACTTTAAAAATGCTCTTTTTTTTTAATCACCAAAAGGATAGATCCTGCACATACTTGGTTTTATCAAAATGTAAAATGTTCGAGGCAACTCAAATTGTCCATTGTAAAAGTTGGTTTTTTCAAATAATAGAAACCGTACGTAATATAAACCTTTCATTAGTTTTTTGTCGTAAACAACGTATATTAGTTCTCGCTTTGCTACAAATAAAATTTACTAACGATTATTGGCATGAGAAAAACATTACCAAAGTGGCCTGTTGGCTAATGGTTAGACACATGATGTCCTATCAAGAGGTGTATGGTTCAAATTTTACTAGATAAATATTTAAAGGTAGCTAAAGAAAGATTGGTGGTCACAGGAATACCCCTGTTATATCACGTACATCTGAGTTAAATACTCATTATATTTGTTTTACGCTATGTGTCCTCACTACCATCATGTGGAGACATATTAATAAGAAGATAAATGCAAATTTTATTAGTTTTAACCGATTGAAGGAATAACTTTTATCAACTCTTTTTAAGCAGGGTAATACATTTATGTACTATATTTCCAAGGACGGAGGATAGTAGGCGCAAGAGGGGGTTGTGCCCCTCCTAAATTTAAGACCACTAGCCTTTATTTTTTTTAAAATTTTGTATATTATTTCTAAAAAATTAGTATAAATGTATAGTAATTATAGATTTGGCCCCCTTAAAATTATTACGAAAATATTTCGGCCCCTCCAATAATATTGTTCAAGCTCCGTCCCTGTATGTTTCACTGATTTTTAGCCCACATGTGTAGTTTTGGCACCAAGAGCTCAAATCAAGTTTGAATACATGTTTATACAAAACTACTCTCTTCGTCATAAATTTATTGTTTACCTTCTCACTTTGAAATGTCGCAAAGAAACTATCCACTTTTTATTTGAACCAATCAAAAAAGAGTTTAGTGAATTAAAATGATATTTAATTAATTGAGTGTAATGACCCTATTTGTCTTAAACTATGTGATTTTTTCTTCTGAGTAGAATGATTTTAAGACAGAGAAAGTATAATTAAAGTTTTCTTTGGACTAGAAGTTACAAACTTTAATTATACATACATACTATGGTTATGTCAATATTTCGATACCTTTATTCAAAGAAAGCAATTAACGTAAGGTTGTGAATGAAGACCAGCGGTGTACGATGCTGACTTCATAAATACTACTTGATGTATGCGTAAACATACATCATTTTTATACTCAAAAATACACTAAAACGGACTAATAACCTTGAAATACATTAAATTATATTGCAAATATGTTTGGGATGCTTTATTTTGTCTTGCAGGTACAAGGGTTTGAAAACAAAGCAAAAACGGTGATTTTCGGATGAGTTTCGACGACGTTTACGCGTTTTACGAGGTTCAGACGAGGTCAAAAATATTCCCCAAGCACACCATTGGAAAGAGCACGAAAAAACGAGTCCAACGGTCCTTTCCTCTCCTTTTGAACCTTCCTAGAACCCTTGTAATGAACCGTTCAAAATCTATATTTATTAATATAAACGGACTGGGCCAAGTGCATAATATTAATGAAACCATGCTCTAGCACAGCTGGTTATCACGCTCACCCCTCACACGGGAGGTCCCGAGTTCGATTCTCGGCCGGAGCAAAATGGGTATTTATACTCCATGCCACGTGGCATCACCTCAGTGGTCCACGTGGCACCCGACCCGGACCCATATCCGATCCAGACCCGACCCGAGCCAGACCCGACCCATTGACCCATTGACCTGACATGTGTCATGCCACGTGGCGACACATGGACCACTTAGGTGGCGACACGTGGACCACTTAGGTGGTGACACGTGGCAGTGGGCCCCACCAGAGTTATCACATATCAGTGGGTCCCACCTCCTGACGTGTCGGTGACGTGGACGAATCAGAGGCCGCCACGTGGCGGCGGCTAATCATTGGTACGAGGTTATTTATTACAGGTACAGGTGGCGGCGCTGACATGTCAGGTCTGACACGTGTCAGACTGACTGTACGAGGTTGCAGACGTGGCAGGAAGGCTGACCAATCAGATGATGACACGTGTACATAATGACGAGACGGCGTGTGTCAGTACGAGGAAAGCGTGTGTCAGTACGAGGAAGGTACGCGTCAGGATGAGGTCGGCTTTAGCAGGTTCTGGAAGAAATCGGTCCAATCAGGGCGCGCCACGTGACGCTTGTGAGCTGTTATCTTGATGTATCCGGACACCCTTTCAGCTATATATATCCGGATCTCACACACACACAAATCATTAGGAGTAGATTAAATAAATTAGGAGTAGGAGTAAAAATAGAAGTAGTATTATGTATTAGCTTATTTTTAATGTATTTTTTTAGCTTATTAAATGCTTATTGTGATTAACTTTTTAGTATTAATATAATTGAAGATTGAAGATTTATTTTGAAGATTTGAAGATTAATATTACTTTTCTCTACTTCTACTCTTTTTTTTATATATATATATATAAATATATATATATATATATATATATATATATATATATATATATATATATATATATATATATATATATATATATATATATATATATATATATATATATAATTCATGAAAAGTATATAACTTTTTGTGGTTTATTTAGATCTAGCTTATTTATTAATCACTTATTTACTACTTTGTTTTAAAAACTTTTATAAACTTAGATCTACTTTTTATTTTACAAACTACTTTATAAAAAATCAAAAATATTTTATTTTTATTAGTTTTTCTTTTATATAAAGTCATCAATTAGTTTATTTTAATAGATCTAGTAGTTTTAATACTAATTTCTTAAAAAGTTTGCAAATTTATTAGATTTTGTTATAAACTTAGCTTATTATCATAGATCTATTAGGTTTTTATCAAAAAGTTTGCAACTTTATTAGTTTTTCTTCTAAAAATAGCTTAATTTCTTAGATCTATTAAGTTTTTATCATAAAGTTTCAAGCTTTTAGCTTTTTATTAGGTTCTTAATCGTAAAGTTTGTAGCTTTATCAACCAATAAGCTCTTCCATAGCTTATTTGGCCAATATTATTGCTTAATCCTAATAAAGTTTTGATTTTTCTTTGTTTCTCATCATTTCTACCGCTAAGGCCGGAGCTTAAGGGTCTTATAAGCTAGTTTATCAATAAAGTTTGGTACTTTTTAGTCTTAATAAGCTAATTAGTTAATAAAGACACAAACTTTATTAACTATTTGGCTTTATTAAAGCTTTTAAAGAATTAAACTTTATGGTTTGTTAAGTTTATAAGATCGGGTGATTAATTTCGTCTCATCTCTTATATCGGGTTCTATTTTCTTATCATTTTCACTTTTAGTTAATTAGTTTATCAATATGTTTATGTTTGTTGGATTAATTGTTTTGGTTAGCTTAATTGATATGTTTAGCTAGTAGTTTTTTTATGTTTGCTATTTGATATTCAAAGCATTAACTAAAAACACAACGTAAATCTCAATTCAAATCTCGTTGGGAAAACGACCTCGGAAGATAGAATTGTCATTTGTTTTCAAATGATTATTTATTAAACGGGAAAACTTTTAAAATTTAAAATGTACTAAAACGACTCTATCAAAAATGACAACACCTTATTTTGTTCCATACTACTTCCAATCAAGCTTTAATTTATCCTAGTATGGTACCCGCGCGTTGGCGGGTACGCGGCGGGTACCCTAAAATAAATGTTAACGACACCAAATATTTAGCATTGTGTCCGCATGTCCGTCACGGACAACTAATCTATCTATACTAATAAACCAACAAAATTTACAAGCACCTTAAAGCACCCATTGCATTTAATTCGATGATGTGTCTCTTCTCCTATTGGTCCATGATTTATTGCGTACAAGTTGTCTAAGCATGCATGTTTTACACTCTTAAAAAAAATAAAAATAAATAAAAAAATAAACGCAATCTATTAATAGTCAAAGATACACGCTCCTCACTTAAAAGATAACTCCTTGACATTTTTAAAGAAACGCTCCTTCCCTTATTCATTCTTCTAAAAATCGCGTTTATCTCTTCTCCAAGAAACACGCTCCTCACTTAAAAGAGGAATGTCTAATCAATATTCAATAAAAAAGATTATCAATCCACCCAAAAATCAGACCGATTATCAATCCACCCAAAAACAATAAAACCCTAAATTGGGCAATTATCATGATTCAATTAAAAAGATGTTGTTGCTTTCGATTTCGATTGTAAGTTTCATCGCATCATTTTTTTTAATAATTTTTTCTTTTATATATTCTGATTAATTGAGCCGTCATGATGATTATGCCTAAATAAGTTTATGCATAGAACCAGAATAAATTTGTTTTGTTTTTGTTATTATTTTTTTGTTTTAAGACTTAATTGTTTATGATTGTTTATAATTGCTATAAAGTTATTTAAGGAATTACAGCGTTAATTTTAATGTGTATTCCCAATTTTATGGTCAGACTTTTTTATTCTAAGAGATGGATTGAATCATAAAATTTATAACTTTCTAAAACAAATTAGCCCTAATTCTACCAATTTGCCTATAATAATGATTAACAAGTTTGCCCTAAAAGCTCACATCCTTCTTTCTGCACTTTTTTCCACATATCATTAAAATCAATGGCTCAATTTGTTAATGGCTACATAAACGATCTTTCTGCTGTGAAGGACAATGTGAAACTGCGCGTGAGAGTTCTGCGCAATTGGATGCAGCCTGTACATGGCAAATCCCACATCATCAATATGGAGCTTATTGTTATGGATGAACAGGCAAGTCAATTTGATTATTTGTAACATTTATAATATGAACTCGCAACTCTTTTATAGATTCTTTGCTTTTTTTTTTTAATGTCAACAGAATACCAGAATTCAAGCTACTATTCGCCAGAAACAGGTTGATAAATACAAACATCAACTTCAAGAGGGTAACGCAGTTACACTGCAACGTTATTCTCTGGGCGAGATACAGCCCAAATTCAGGCTTCTAAAAAACGGTCTCCGGCTAAGCTTCTTGTCCAAGCTTCTTGTCCGATACAATTGTTGAAAAATGTAATGACTTTAGTGGCACTATGTATGGTTTTGACTTTAGAGCTTTTAAAACCATTACTAATCTAGGAGTTGAGGACGTCGGCCAGTTTGGTAAGTACTCATGCGCTTTATAGTAATTTACCCAATGTTGCCCATTGCATTTAATTTTTGTTGATAAAAGTCCCTACCTTTTGTTGTTCGCTTGCAGATGTCATAGGGCAGGTGATTGCTTGTGATGATCTTGATTGTTTCGACAAAAATGGCAAACAAGGAAAGAAGAAACCACTCACCCTTCTTGATGCGGAGTAAGTCAATATTATACATTATACAAATTATAGAAATTGTATAATTGAATGTTCACTGTCAAAACTGAATAAGAGTCATTGCTTTTATTTATTCTTTGCAGGGGCACTGAAATGAGGTGCACACTTTGGGGAGCCTTTGCGCAGCAGTTTTCTGACTTTCTTCAAACTTGTGATGACCATTCAAATATCATTGCTGTTCTTCATCTTGCCATGATGAAGATGTGGGACGGTAATTTCTCCTCCTATACATAGTAATTAGTATTTTTAGAAACCGTTATATGTATACATCTAACCTTATAATGATTTGATTGCATAGGGAAAATGGGGATTCAGAATGGTTACAATGCAACGAGGTTGTTCCTGTTTGGCGGAAAAGAAGCAATCACAGCAGCTGAATTCAAAGATGTTGAAGACTTTAGAAAACTGTAAGGAAAATACACGTAATAAGATGCCTTAAAATAGCTTCTGATTCCTTACTATTAAAACACATTTCGTGTATAGGTTGCTTGCTAAGAAGTCAGATGAAACATCTGAACATACAATAAGCATCTCCACCGCCTCAAGATACTCGACAAAAGAAGATTTTACCACTTCTGCAGAAATGAGACACATTGTCGAGCTGTTGGATATCCCAAAGGTACAACGTTCTACTATCATACAATACAATCGTAATTATAAAAAAAGTATCTCTCACTGATTATATACTTTCGTCAATTATGTTTTGCTATATTCTAAACATAAATCGTTATGCATTTTCTGCTTTGTCATTAGGGTACGCCTTCTGTAATCGTGGGCACTATCATTGCCATATGTGAAGATGAGGGGTGGTGGTACTTAGGCTGTGGCAAGTGCAAAAAGAAGGTTGTTAAGGCAAGTAACATTGTGGATTTGGAATCCGAAACCCCGAAAAAATAGGATGGTGGTCCAACCGAATGGTGGTGTAGTAAATGTGGAGAAATATGCTCAAGCCTGAAAACACAGTGAGTTTTGCTTACAATGCAATTTATTCACGTTATTTATAAATTTTACGAAAAACATCTTTAAAAGCTTAAATTCTTGGAGTGGAGAACTTTAGGGTTAAACCCATAATGTTGCTGCGGAATATTGATCAATCGAATGGATTGTGTAACGGGACAAGACTTCAGGTGTTACGCTTATCACGTACTTCTATTCAAGCGGAGATCATTAATGGTACACATTTTGGACATAAGGTTATCATACCACGCTTGAGAATTACTCCATCTGATAAACGTTTGCCTATCAAGATTGTGAGGAAACAATATCCCATTTCTGTGTCATTCGCCATGACAATAAACAAGAGCCAAGGACAATCGCTTTCAAAAGTTGGGTTGTATCTACCGCGTCCTGTATTCACACATGGACAGTTATATGTGGCTCTTTCCCGTGTCAAAAGCAAAAAGGGTTTGAAAGTTGTCGTTTCAGATGCGGAAGGTAACCTATCCAATATTACTACGAATGTCGTATATAAAGAAGTTCTTCAAGGACTATGATCAAACGATCAATAGGTATGTACATTATACATGTTAAATCTTTATACGATTTTTTTAATTTACAATTATTATATATCCAAATTTTATAGTACTTACACCCTTTTAAATCAATCTCAGGGGTTGCCAGAAATGAGCTTATGTTCAACTGTTTGAATCGCCACTACATACATTTAATACGACCAAAACAGCGTACGCAAGGACAACGAAAACTGGTAGAAAGAGACAATGAAAGTGAATGTTATTGACAATAAATAGTATTCAAATAAAGTGTATGTTATTTACAACCATTGTATTTCATACTTTCTGTTACTTATAACTTTATTGTTTCGTTATAAGAAAATTGCACATCGTTTACGTTATTTAGTCTCTCTTACTTTATTCACATACTTACGATTTCTTATTCAAAACCGCTCTAAAATCCCGTGAATTTCACGGGTCAATAAGCTAGTCAATATATATAATGTTTAACCATATTCTATAAAGTGCAACAAGTGAATAAAATATATTCATTGATGAGACTACAAATTTATATGTTTGGTTTAGTAGTTTAATTGCATTATATCATGTGGTAAAATAATTGTATATTTTAGTGAAGGGTGATTTAATTAGTGTATTAATTGTATGTGAATTTAAATGATTGTATTTGTGCTTTGAATAGTTGTAAGTAGTACTCTTTTATTTGTAATTACTTAAAATCTATATTAGGAAATCTTAAATATTTAATAGGAGTAGGGACATGGCGTCCTTTTTACCTTTCTTTCAATACCCCTTTTTTCCTTGTGGTTAAACCGGACCCATTTCACATGATTTTATAACTTTTTGAAACTTACATTTTCTCTTAATTTAGGGCTTATAGCATAACTTAATCAACATTTTGGATATTTTATGTTATTCATAATTCATATTGAACGAGAATTATATTCCTTTTTGAACAATTAAATCCACAGGTAAAATATATTGTATATGTGTATGAAGCTATATATATTTTTTTCGAATAGAATAGGTGAAACTAAAAGCCGCCAGTGCATGACCCACCGACTCTTATATAGATTTTTCCTATATATATAATCTCGTTAGACCTAAAATTTCATTCATTCTAATAAAAATCGATTTCTTCTTATTCCTATATTCGTTTGTTTATAGATATTTTTCCCGCTTGTTTTATACCAGAAGAAACTAAAAACCGCCTCGTGATAACTCATCTCATATCCCTAATGTCGATATCAAAAGATTTATACCCATCAGAAGACGACCTTGTATACGAGCAAGAACTCATTCGTAACCCATTTAGTTTAAAACTCTGGTGGCGTTATTTAATCGCCCGAACCCACTCCCCTTTTACAAAACGTTCCATTATTTACGAACGCGCCCTCAAATCCCTCCCTGCTAGTTACAAGTTATGGCACGCCTATCTCCGCGAGC
>LBNU01004531.1:3107-17255 GCA_014162995.1 Artemisia annua | reverse complement strand
AAGAGAGAATGAGGAGAAAAGGGTTTTGGGTGTACAGGTCTAAAAAGCCTTTAAAATTCACAAACTCTTTTTTTCATATCTTTATAAAATGCTATATATACTATAACCATATATAAACATACCTATTCAGGTTTGACTAATGACTACTAAGAAATCTTATGGAAAGATTTTCTTCATGTACAGAATACATATTGGGGTAGTGAAAGTAGCTTTTAAGGTATGAGGCCTTGATTGAAGGTTGGTAGGCGAAACGTTTGACTTTCATAGTAATAAAGTATAATAAGAAGTTCAAACTTCCGTCCAATCCGCAATTCTTCAGTATTTGTAGATGGTGAGTAGAGGAGTGGGATTCAGTGAGATATTGGTCACATGCTTAATGAATCATCGATCTTCTTATTGGTTAGGTCTATCTCAATGGAATCGCCTCACTGAATGGAAAGGCCCTACTATCTACTTCATGGCTTGTCCTGAGCATCTTGAAGATGACTCACTGAGTGTCTGTTCACTCAGTGACTTGATTGTGTTAAAGGTATTATGACACTTAGGTTATTTTATGTTCAAATCCTAGTTAAGGAAACTTGGGTAATTTCAGTGACCCAACACTCTCTTTATTTTATTTATTCTCTTGATATCACTTCGTTATAGCGTTCTTGATATCACTTCGTTATAGCGTTTGGAAGGAACTTTATAGTTATTGCATAGTTTTCGTGTTCAGTGAGATCAAAAATGTCAAATTTGGTTTGCTAAGGATATCAAGTATGAAAACATATTCAGGAAGTGTTAAAATAAAGATTTGGTAACAATAATTAAAACGAAAGTCAAAAAAATGATGCTATATGACTCATTTTATTGTCTCCTCCTTCCATTGTTTTGGTTCCCGGTTCTTACTACGAGACGAGATAATTCACGAGTTACGGTCGATCGTAAATTACTTAAAATTGACTCGATCAAAACAAGTCAAGTTACTAGAGCATACTTTCGAGCTCTAAAATGCTCTGCTCGTGAGACTCGCAAACCTTATCAAGCTTCAATTAAGTTACACTTTTTCCATTTTTTGTACATGTAATTAATTAGTATATGTAAAATCGAGTCGAGTCGAGCATGATATGCCGATTCTTCATTAAGTTTCGAGCTCGAGTTTTTAATGACGAATCGAGCTCGAGCTCAAGCTCGAAATCTAGAATTCGAACGAGCTCGAATCAAGTTTTGAGCTTAAGTTTTAGTATTCGAGTTTGAGTTTGGCAGTAATCGGATCGACTCGGCTCGTTTAGACCTATAAATTTCCACCGTGAAATCTTGCTTTCACAGGGTGATTTTCTATATTAAAGTTGAGAAACATAATTGTATGCAACACTTAAGTCAAATCATGGTACTCTAAATATCTCACATTTTAATTTTAAAGAATCCTCTATTCTCGAGCATTTCTATTACTTCTTTCAACGAGCTGATTAATTGAATAGACTGTCTTTGAATTAAAAAAATAATAATAATTAGCGGGATAAAATGTACATCGTATTCGCTTTGAATAAATAGTAGTAAATTTCAACATATGTGTAATTGATATTGAGAGACATAGCTAGTGCGGGCATTTCTCTTAGGCCACAGGCTTTGACGGATTTGTCACCGTCAAAATCTTATTGTACATCACAACATACACATTACGAGACTTGTCGATCTAGTCTACAATAACGACCATAGTGACATTGTAAGAAGAGGTGGGGGTCTACGTTGTCGACGACTTTTTAAGTTGGGACACCATTAAAAGAGAAAGAACAATTTGAAGATGAAATGTCTCTATGAACCATAATCGATTATTTGTACAACTCGATCACAATTACACAAAAATGATACGATTAATACCGTAAGATGTGGGTTCAAGTTTTTTGTGTTAACTAATTAACGCTTGGCCTTTGGGAACCACTTGAGCTCAAAGGTCCTTCTTTACACGTGTATATGGCTTTTTGATCATTCGGATTTTCTTTTGCATGCTTATTGGGACTCTTTTGGTCTTATTCGCGCACATCGTTGTACATATGCACATGTAGATATCTCTTAGCTGATATTGGTTTGCAACTTGTCTTTCACTTCATAGAAGATGCTTTTTGGTATATGTGTTGGAGATTATATGTTTGTCTAAGAGTGTAATGTAATAAACAAGTTGATTCTAGTTGGAAACAAAGAAAAAAAGGACAGGCTAATGATATATTAATAAAGCTGCAATCACATGAAGTCATTTAAAAAAAAGTACGATCAATAATGAAAATCTCTAGTAATTGACATATATAATTGCATTTTTAAAGTCATGGCAACTTCTTATAATGACCATCTTTTTCCTTGCCTAAATATACTAACTATACTTGAACTAGTTGCTATTTCTGGAAAGAGTAATACCAACTCTATGAGAACCTTTTAAGCAATATTTTTAAATAAATAATATGTCATTGTAAGCAATAGTTTTAAGGAGAATGTGCAAGCGCCATTGTGTCAGTTGACTATAAGAAAGCTTCTAATAAGCCATCGAGGATGTGATGCAATCGACACCGGCCTACCAAACAACACATATCAAGGTATTGGAAATATCACCTGGCCGCTAAAGAATATGCTAAGATACCAAAGGTGTTTAGTTCCAAAAAAAAAAAAAAAAAAAAAAAAGATACCCAAAGGTTGGCTTAGGACTAAAAAAAAATAAGAAAAAAAAAAAAAAAAAAACAACAATGTTTCTTAAGGTTGTCAAAATACTCTTCTAAGGGTGCTACCAATTTAGTTTAAACATTATCTTACACACGTTAGTTATAAACGGAGCGTAACTGATCAAAATTGCTGGTTATCAATGATTTTTTAAGAAGAATATATAATAATTAAGATCTTGTTCAGTTTTGAATATTTTTTCTTTTTTAATTTACTTTTAACTTTTATAGAAAACAGAAGCACTTTGAGAACTTTGAAAACATGTTTACATACAATCGCATGTTTTCTATCATTTATTCACGTATCAATTTATTTCAAATTGGATAAAAGCTAAGTTGCAAATAATAGAGTAGAACAAAAAAGACACATAAATAAACACTAAATGCAACACTTAGCCTTCATATGTAGCCGAAAAGATTTTGGATAGAGCATTTAGAAGTTACTTAAGAAGGAAACTAGTTTTTTAGTAAAAAAAAAAATAAAAAAAATAAAAAAAATAAAATAAAAAAATCCTCGCTCGCAACCGATAGTTCTTGAGCAACTATTTGGCGCGGGCTAATTCAACGACTCTCTCTGGGCCGTTCGTCGTCTTCTCGAGCCCTGAGTAGACATGTCAACAAAGAGAACCCGTTAGGAGTGGACCCGAGGCCGTAGCCCCGGGATCCACCTCCGACGGTCAAGTTAGAATCTATGCGATATAGCATATAAGTGTTAGGTTTAGGGTAACCTGTTGTGTTCTATTGTGAATGGAATCCCAGCCCTATATTTATAGGACATGGATTAGGGTTTTAGGCGTAGAGTGGGCCGCTGTCTGCCGGGCCTGGCCCATTCCAGACTATACGTCCACAAGCGGCGAATATATGAGCTAAATGTACCTCTCATATGAAAGGTCGAGTATGAGTTAGCCATTGGGTGAGCTTGATGTACCTCTCTGGTGACCGGTTTAGAACAGATTCGTGGGAACCAGTTGGAGTTGCCTAAATTCCGACATTTTGGAGTACAAACTTTGTGTGATTTAGCTCAAACAATTTTCAATAAAAATCGGTTTTATATATACCCTAATAATCATTGTCGTCTTAGAATGGATCTCGTGAAGCGATCGCTGACCATAACAATAAGCTAAAGATTTGTTTGGAGGCGGCATTTCAAACCATATTGTGGGTTATTAGGAGATTCAGGAACCGATAAGATTTGACCTCACACCACTTAGAAAAGACACGCTTACGAAAGACATTTTATTGTTTTTGCAGTCTCGGATTGTTCACCGATTTAAAAAGTCGGTTTCATTATGTATCGATTGGATTATTGATCCTAGTTTAGCTTGTACGATGCTGATATCTTTGTAATAATTTCTCACTAGTTGCTAGTTTGTTGCTAGTAAGATTGTCGTTAAAAAAAGTGTAATTAAACGATATTGGCATTTATGTGTTTACGGTCTTTCAGAAATTAAAGAATATATGTTTGCTGTGGTGGCAGAATTAGAGCTTATTGTATTTTGAAAGGCAAAAGTCACAAATAACCAATATATTTTTTAATATGTGCTAATATGATTAACATACTTTCAAAAGGTCAACTATTACTATTATACTTTCAAAAGGTCCTTATAATTATTATACTTTCAAATTTTAATATGACTAATTACACTGTTATGGTAATTATACAATTAGCCCCCAATATTCGTTATCAATACATAACCCTAATTAGTCTCAAATACATAACCATCGCCACTCACCACCACCACCACCACCAACAACAACAACAATCACCACCACCGCCACCCACCACCACCACGTGGTGGTGGTGGTTGCAGTGGGTTGCAGTGGTGGGTGGTAGTGGTGGAGGCCTGGAGGGTGGCGGTGGTGGGCGGTAGTTATGTATTTGGGATTAACTAAGGTTATGTATTGAAGACTAATGGTGCAATTGTTTATGTATTGAGAACTAACTGAGATTATATATTGAGGACCAACGGACAACGGTGCAATTGTTTATTTATTGGGGACTAACGGTGTAGCTATAATGGTGTAATTAGTCATATTGATTAAAATTTGAAAATGTATTAGTCATAGAGGATTTTAAAAGTTTGTCAGCACAAATTGAAAAGTAGTCATTTGTGGTTTTGTCCTATTTTCAAAACATAATGTAACTCACAAACAAGGGGACGTATGCTCATTGCCACTAGCTCATCTTTTTTAAATATAGATTTCAAGCTTGAAAATCTTTTAAACATTGTTTTTCTTTTTATGATGAAATAGGGTTAATGAAAAATAGAGCCATATCCTTACTCGGCCTATTCGAAGAAAGCCGAGCTTTTCTTCTTTTCTGATGTAAGCTACCGATGTTTTTGTGTCTTTTTTAGCTCTCTTTCTTAGAAATCACAAAATGTTTACTAGCGCCAGTGCCGTTTTTTAGTTTTTGAAAGCCCTGTGAAAACACATAATGAGACTCTTAGAAACTAATATCATATAACAAAAGGTAAAAAAGTTTCACCGCATTATAAAATATAATGCAAAATAGGTATTTAAACGTTCAACGTATAACCCATTTAAAATATTTTTTTCATTTGTTTTCTTTTTTCTTTGAGAAAAATATGTGTATACATACATATAATTGTTAACAAGACAAATTTTATGGGCTCTAAATTATTGAGGCGCTAGGCGGTCGCTCAATACTCCAACCCTCAAAAACGGCTCTGCTAGCGAGACTCAACCTGTGATATAAACTTTCTTGAATCGTAAATTCTTAACACTAGGCCTAAAATACATTAATCCATAGATCCTCTTAATTACGTAATGCAACACATACACATGTACATGGAACATAAAATAAACACACATGTGGCAATGAGAATAAAGATTTCCAATATTTCAACGGCTCTTTATATATAAACTCAGAATAAATCTCTGTATGTCTCTCTTTCTCTCCCTCCACTTGTTCTGCACTACTCCAAAGTCCAAACAATTAGCGTAGATATCACATCTCTCTTTTGCAATATCAACTTCTTCTCTTAGCATGATCAAACGTTTTTGAAGTTAACTTCCATTAATCAAGGTATGATTAACGATATATATCGTTTAGAAACTTCATATATATTGCTTATTTCTTATGGCAAGTGCTCTATATATATTGATCAACCATATATATATGATGTTTATTTCTAGCTTATACTAGTTTCTAGCTATATATTATGTTCTTTTGAATATGTTAGATTATGGTTTAATAACTTTCCGAATACTATTGCATGAACTGATGATCAGTTGATCAAGAAACATATGATCGTGTGGGGGCATTTTTATGTTTTTAATCTTATGTTTCATTTTCATTTTGTTATTAAATTCCGGGGTTACATCACTAGTGCAAACGTTTTGAATAAATTTATTCTGGTAACCTAATTTTCATAAGATAAGTCAAGTCCGACGGCCTTGAGTTAAATTTCAATAAAGTCTAGTTTGAAAATGTGTTTTAGATTAATTCTTTCGTTATCATTTAGTTATGTTAACTTTTTTTTTTTGCACTAATATCCAACTAGAGCTTATGCGTTTGTACTTTGTACTGTAACCAAATGCATGATTTCTAACAAATTGCCTATCTCGATAAAAAGTCATCCTGCTATAACAAATCCTTATAGGATACACTACAATAACACTTGTTAACACTAGGTTAGACCAGCACATTATTTACGCCATGCACGTTCACTCGTGCTTCTCACCTAAAGTCTAAATATGGCTATGAACCGAACTAGCTTATGTACGTGGCCAGTGGCCACTCAGACGACCTACCTTTGCTTGATTTGGCTCGTGTATAGGTTTGGCCAATTGCTTTAATCATTTGTTGATGAAAGTAAAATCAAATAAAAAGGAATGGTCCATGAGAAGTGCACTAAATAGGAAGAAAAACAGAAACTTTTATACTTGCGAAAAAAAAGGATCAATCCAAGCTCTCAAGAATCAACAAGTTCATACAGTATTGGATATCTAACACGTATAAGCTGCGTGATAATCATTATGCGTGTAGTTGCCGTTTTGACTAAATTGATCATCTGTCTCTTGGTCATAGTCGACAAGGTACATAATTCCACAAAATGATTTTGTTGTTGGAGTCGTTGTAAAGTGACATCTCGCCATTGGAAAAAAAAAATGCATTATTTTCCAACTAGTTTACAAGACCTTAAGATCAACTATGAAGATCCTATGATGTATTCAACTATTAAAAAAGTTCCACGTTGTGTATGTAGTCATGGTCAACTTCGGTTTACATGCCCACCATCCTACCACTTTCTCATTCACATGACCATAAATGGGTTTCCATTATTTAATAAACTTTGGTTAAATTAAAGTAGCTTCATATGCCTCATTTCATTTTCTTTACCAAATATTTTCTTATCACTTGTGGTTGTTTTTATTGGGTCTTTTGTTAGGTATTTACCTTTTGCATCTTTTAATTAAACTTTAGTGGTTGTATAAAAGAGTGTTCTTAGATAGCTTATGCAAAATAATCTCATTATCTCATTTTGATACAACGTTGACATGACTATTTGCTATTAAAATAAAACAGTTTGACAAGCAATATTTAACTGTTTGTTATAGGTAATTCAGTTGTGCTTTAGTAACAACGCTATTCATCATGTCAATGTTTCGGCGTCGTGGTTCAAACCGACAACAGCAAGAGCAGGAGCACAATGAGCAGCATCCCGAGACCAAGGTAACTACAATATAACAGTTAGTATTACTATCAAACAAAACAAATACGGAGTATATATTTGACACAGATTATTATAATCACACCACAATTTCTTCAAAATTGTTGTATACATTAGTTATAGGAGCTCATTCTTGTTGCTTCTATTGGTGCAGGTCAATGAGCTTAGAGCAGCTCTTGGTCCCCTTTCTGGTCGCAGTTTACAATATTGCACCGATGCATGCTTGAAAAGATATTTGGAAGCTCGAAACTGGAATGTTGAGAAAGCAAAAAAGATGCTCGAAGAGACCCTTGAGTGGAGAGCAACCTACAAGCCAGAAGAAATACGCTGGGTTAGTTCACAATGTTTCCATTTATCTGTCAGCTTATTCAAAACAACAATAAATCTCGTTTTCAGTTTCTCATATGGTTGTGCTTACAGTATATGTTTTAATTTGTTAGAATGAGGTTGCGGTTGAAAGTGAAACTGGGAAAATGTTCAGAGCGAATTTCCGTGACCGCTTTGGAAGAACGGTTCTAATACTGAGACCAGGACTTCAGGTGATTTCATAACCTGATCTGCTAGTTTAAAAATTAGTCTAAACGTTCTTTCATTTAATGTGATAAAGTAATTCATTTTCAGAACACGACGTCAATGGACAACCAGATAAGACATCTGGTGTACATGTTAGAGAACGCTATACTTAATCTTCCAGAAGGACAGGAAGAGATGGCATGGCTGATAGATTTCACAGGATGGTCTCTGAGCACCAATGTACCAGTTAAAACTGCACGTGAAACCATCAACATACTACAAAACCACTATCCACAGAGGTTAGCTGTAGCGTTTATCTACAGCCCTCCGCGTATTTTTCAAGCATTTTGGAAGGTTCGTATTGTTTGCATAAAGTATCCTTACAAGTTAGAAATAGTTGAATGGCCACCAGAAATTTAATGACGTATCTGATTCATATGCAGGTCGTTAAGTACTTCTTGGATCCAAAAACTTTCCAGAAGGTGAAATTTGTGTACCCCAAGAATAAAGAGAGCGTGGACATCATGCAGTCTTGTTTTGATGTTGATAATCTCCCAACTGAGTTTGGCGGAAAGGCTACTATGAAGTATGACCATCAAGAGTTTTCAAGATTAATGGTCGAGGATGATCTCAAAACCGCCAAATTCTGGGGTTTGGACCAAAAGACTAACGGAAATGCTGCTCCAGCAACAGCCATACAAGACCCCGAGTCTTGCTTAGGCTAACAATTGTTGCGGCAAATTTTGATTTTTTCCTGTATTTTTGCTTAAGAATGTTGAATTCCTTATATATATAGTTAAATTTGATACTTTTACTCTACCTTATATGCAAATCTATTATGTTAAAAGCTGCACACTTAGACGGTGTGCGGATTAGCTTACTTGTTAGAGCTTAAATGACTTCAAAAAGCCTAAAAAATAATTCTACATAAATAAGCTAATAAGCCCACAAAAAAATTCCACTTATTTATTTATTTTCTCCATTTATTGTGTTTTAAAACTTTCAGGAACCAAACTACCATTATTGATTTGCAACCAAGATAGGACGCGAACAAGTTTATCGAGTGAAAGGAACGAATAACAAACGAAAAGGTTGCCTGTATAAGTTCAATTCTAGCATCCTTCAAATCAAGCCTAATACCTAAATACATGCTAATCCTTATTCATAGAGTTACTTATGGAAATACATTAACGTTGATTTGAAGCCACGTCAAGATTCATGATAAGGTATTATAAACTTATACCAAAATAAGTTATTTCCACATCTTATATAATACTATATGATAAAAAGTGAAAAGAAAAGAGAAGGTAAAAAGAGGAATTACTAAAGCCGTCTTCTAAAGTTCCGGGTAGTAGTTTGGTACGTTCGAACAAGAAGACCAACTCCAATTCCGACCCCAAGACAAACACCGAGCCCTATGCCAACACCGACTCGCACACCAGCGTTGAACCATGAGAGTGCACCATCTTCACCTTCCATGTAGTCTGTTTCACTCCAATATAAGTTGCTCTCGTAATTGTCTTCATTTCCAGGTTTATAATGTCTATATCCTGCCATCTACAAAACAAGATATGAATAACTAAAACACAAAACATACAAATTATGTGTGTGTCTTGAACTTCAATTAGTACCTGAAGATCGAGTCCATATGTAACATCTTTTTGAGATTCTGTGGTTCCGTACTCAGGGATTGAATCCAACGCCCCTTTTCTATTTTGCTTCTTCTTGGGACTAATCTGCAACGTCTTTGTCAATATAATTGGTGTCCCAGAAAACGAACCAGCAACATAAACTTCAATCATCGGTGGCAATGAATCACAACCCATCGTTTGTTTTCTATTAAAAAACCCGTTGCCGCCACAAATCATTGATTCACAACTAATACTCCACCTCCCAGTTTCATCGTCTTTTTCTTTACACATCTCCAAAGCCCCCGATAGTATAAGATCTTCACCATCAAAAACCTCAAATTTCACACTACCAGACAACCTTATACTATCAGTACTCACGAAAGTAGCTTCTTCAAATTTCTTATCTACTCGGTTTCTTTTTAAACGACAAGAACTACCCTCTGAATGAAGGCCACATCTTCTACCGTTCACTTCAAGAACAGTATCAGGGTCTAAAGGTATATGGTTGAGCGTCAAATATCCAGGGGTATAACCATCAACCATGAAATTGCTTATTCTAACATAGAACACACGTATATCAAACCAAGATAACAATCGTTTACCATACGTTTGGTATGATGGATGCTTTATTATCTGCAGCCCGTTACTAACCACCTTGTTATCTTTCTTCTTCACACTTCCTTCCAAATTGTTATCCATATTTACACTACATAAACTCTCATAAAATTCCCATATACATCAAACACATGTACAACCAAATTCGCAAAGAAACCTAGAAAAAAGAACATAAAAAACCAAACTTTATTATTCAATGAACTAGTATTTATATAAAAAAGATGGTGTTCAACACAGTGCCACTAGTTTCAATTTTTTCAATATCTTTTGCAAAGCTACAATATATTTGTAATCAAACTACATACAAAAACATTAACAAAACAAAATAAGCAATCTAAATAATCACGAAACATACCAAATTTCACTAACTTAAAGTCTTAAAGTGAGTGTGTGAAAAAGAAATAGCTAAAAATGTAAACATAACGCAGCAGCAACAGTCACAGCCACCAACATTGAAAAAATAACGTGGCAAAGATAATCTTGAATAGCTTATAATCTTTAAAAAATTAAAGTCCACATAAATTTATAAAAAAGTATCTTTCAACACATATGAAAATCAAATAAGAAGCACAAAGTGGAGCTTCATATCACTATCAAATACCCCACAAAATAGCCTTAAAATCACACAAAACCACATAAATTTCACAGCTTTATACGTTATACACAAAATTAAAACACACCCACATAAATATTTGCCATTATCTACAATACCCAGATTCCGGAATTTGTTTTTAATTAGATACAAACAATAAGTGGGATTCGTGAAAGTGCNCCAAATTTCACTAACTTAAAGTCTTAAAGTGAGTGTGTGAAAAAGAAATAGCTAAAAATGTAAACATAACGCAGCAGCAACAGTCACAGCCACCAACATTGAAAAAATAACGTGGCAAAGATAATCTTGAATAGCTTATAATCTTTAAAAAATTAAAGTCCACATAAATTTATAAAAAAGTATCTTTCAACACATATGAAAATCAAATAAGAAGCACAAAGTGGAGCTTCATATCACTATCAAATACCCCACAAAATAGCCTTAAAATCACACAAAACCACATAAATTTCACAGCTTTATACGTTATACACAAAATTAAAACACACCCACATAAATATTTGCCATTATCTACAATACCCAGATTCCGGAATTTGTTTTTAATTAGATACAAACAATAAGTGGGATTCGTGAAAGTGCTTTTTTTTTTTTTTTTTTTTTTTTTTTTTTTTTTTTTTTTTTTTTTTTTTTTTTTTTTTTTTTTTACCTTTTCCGAATATATAATGAATAATCATGAAATTATGAGGGATTTTAGGATCGGGTTTTAATGAGATGAGAGTGCTGTGTTTTGTTGTTTGTAATGTGACAAAAGATTAGAAGTGAAGGAAAGATGTGATATTGCTAAACATGTATTTCACATGCCTTAATCCATGTTTATCGGTTTCCTGGAAATTGCAAACTTGACAAACGACAATATGATGTTATTTTTTTAGGACATATGTGTAGTGCTGTAAACAGACCAGACCAGAGGGATGGCAATGGGTGATAAAAAAACCCGTAACTTGCGGGTATCTGCACGTAAATGGGTGGATAACCCCGTCAGATGTCACCCACAGGTGGGTCGTAGGTGAACATTTCTACCAATCGGTGGGTGGTGGGCGGGTGACGGGTAATGTATACCCGTCACGGGTAAACCTATGACACCTATTTAAAATACCAACGGGTGTACCCGTCAAAATACTCGTGGGTGTACCCGTAAACCCATTTTGTTAACCTAAAATTTATTATACTTTTTAAAGATTTGTGAGGTTCTAGGTATATATTTAATAACTACAACTCTCAAGAAAAAATGAAAGATCAAATCATCAAAGATATATAATGATACATCTCAGTTCTGATCATCAACACTCAAATACCTTATTGGTTTTTTGCTTGAAGTTCCACTTACTAACCCATGGGCAACAAATACCTAAGGGCCTGGGTATGGGTAGAAAATTATACTCACTGGTGGGCGATGGGCAGTTGGCGGGTGAGAAATAAATCACGTGAGCGGGTGATGGGTTAGAGGTACCCATGCCCACGGGTGCCATCCCTAGACCAGACACGAACAAAGTGTTGTTTATGGACAAATAAACGGAGACAAATGTTTAAACGGATGAATTTTATTGTTCATATTCGTTTATTAAGAAAATAAGTTATTCATGTTCGTTTATGTTTGTTCATTAAGACAATAAACTAACGCTAAACGATCAAACATAGACAAACAAAAATAAACTTTATTAAATTATGAACAATATATTATTTTATAAGTGTTGTTTTATTTAAACAACCCAATTTTAAAATTATACTATTAAAAGATAGATATACGAATATAAATAAATAAATGAACACAAACGAACGTTAACGAATACATAATCGGACGTTCACAAACATAAATGAACGGACGCGACTTTGTTCATGTTCGTTCATTTAATTAAACAAACGTAAAATATTGTTCATGTTCGTTTATTTAATAAAGAAACGAACTTTTTACTAAACGATTGATGAAATGTTCATTGAACGTTTAGTTTATTTACAGCCCTACATATGTGCACATATAACACACGACAATATCATGGACACTATATTTAGCAACAAAAAGTGTTTTTGTAAGGCCATCATGGACAATATGATGCTATTTTTAGCACATATGGGCACATATTATCCATGTAAGGCTGTCATGGAGTTATATGGAGTAGAGTTTTTGTAAGGTAACCTACATCAGTGACCCCCAACAACCCATATAACTCCAAGATGGCCTTACAAAAAAATACGAAAGACTTACGGGCTGTTGTCACACCCATTTGCAGATATTCGTCCAGAGTATCAGGAACGGATCCGTATGCCATTTTTTGAATTACGGAAGTACACTTTATCAATAGGAAATCTCAACTTTTCCCGTACAATTAGGTCTTTGTTGAAAATAAGGGGAATGATCGGTTACCTCTTGAACAATTTGTGTGAATAGTTTTCGGCTCATTTGGAACCGCGTACAGAATGTTGCATCATCATGTTGTGGGTGTTCAGAGAAGTAAGCGGCCACTAAACGATCATGAGCATCATAACGATCCCTGTCTATTTGGGTTCATGAGATTTTTTTGCTTCGACGCTTCAATAACCGCACTACAGGCCATTGTAAAAAACGCAAGCTCGCTATTAACTTCATCTTCATCGTCCGAAAGATGTATAAAGGAATAGATCATAAGACATTTTGTAGATTAATGTGTAAACGTGTATAGATAGAATGTGTTTGAATGTGTATAGAGAAAAGTAGTTTGAATTTATGTATAAAATGGTAAAATGAATTAGGTATTTATAAGGTAAAGGGTTTAAATTTTAAAATGTATTTATCATCATCATCATCATCATCATCATTATTATTATTATTATTATTATTATTATTATTATTATTATTATTATTATTATTATTATTTTATGAAATATTCAAATGGTACAAAAGTTTGTTTGTTTGTGGAATGCATAATTGGTCGAGGGACAACCAGTTTGTGAGTTTTGGCACCGACCGACCTTCGAAGACCCAATAGTTGCAGTGGTGACGACATACAACAGCCTACATGGTCGACAGACCATTGTGGGCAGCCTAAAGGAGTTGATGTGCACACTCAAACTTTGATTGACACACATCAATATACAAGTACAAGTATCATGTGATATATAAATAAAGGATTAAGTTCCTCTAATTTTTATATGAACATGATTCATCATATTAGGCAAAATTTTAAGACTGTAGCATGTGAGCTTTAATTTTTTTTAAGTTGTACACTTTATTTATTTACATTTACAATTAAAATAAAGTGTACAACAATCATCCTTTTTAATACTTAATTTGATGTATTTCAACTCATCTACAAGCTTGTAAGTCCAAACATCAAAAGCTATTAGTTTTTTTTTATTTTTTTTTTTTTTTTTTTTTTTTTTTTTTTTTTTTTTTTATCCTTAACTTTATCCTATATGGA
>LBNU01004530.1:125203-145181 GCA_014162995.1 Artemisia annua | reverse complement strand
GTTTTTGTTTACTAAGTTCACATTCAAACTTTACATTTTTATTTACACTAGTTGAAACATTAGTTGAGTTGAATCCTACGCAGGTTTTATTTACCGAAGTTCCTTGAACACTTATTATTTTCTTAAGTGAGTTACTACTATTTTTAACTTTGTCAAGTTTGGAAATTTTATCTTTAAGTTTTTCGTTTTCATTTTTGACCTCTAGACATGTTTCACATTCTATAAAAACTTCTTTTCCTTTTTCTAAATGTTGTAGTTTGATTTTTAATTCAAGTACCTCATTTTCTAATTGATTATTAATATGTTTTAGTGATTTATTTTTAGCCATGACTTTGTATGTAACACCCCCAAAATTCGTACAGCGGAAGACTTACAAGCTTTCGGGGTGCTACGGGGAATTGGTATCATCACAAGAATAGATAACAAGATATCATAGATGCAAATGTAAACAAGGTCAACGTAAGGTTAAAGTTTACATTCATCCAAAATCTTTTAAAAGGAAAGCCCATTGTTAATAAAAGTAAATAGGTCCAAAATAAAAATATCAGAGTCCCATCGAAGTCTCAAACCAAGCCAAGATCCAAGCAGCATAACCGTTGTCCAAGTAGTGAAAGCAAGGCTTCTAATTACCTGAGAAATACATGCTTAAAAGGTCAGCTTTCGCTGGTGAGTTCATAGGTTTAAAGCAAAATCAATACGGGACCTGAAGAATTTTAGCGCTATGTGTAACTAGGGTAGGTGTAGACTCACAATCACAATCATAATCTCAATCTCAATCTCAAACAATCCATCGTTTATCATCTTAGGAAAGATGAATGGTCATGGTGAGCAGGCCTCTCAGCGGTCACTAGTCAGGCTACAGCANAGTTAGTTTTTAGGCGCGTGAATAGTGTAGATGGAAGGAGGGTTGGATTTAACGAGTTTTGATGGTGGTGGTGTGGGTGTAACGGCGGCGGTGGTGGCGGCGTAGGGGTGGCCGGCGGCGGATGCAAAGAGAGGAAGGGAGAGATGAGAGTTGGTGATGATAAGTATAAAATGAAATAGATTTAGGGTTAGGGTATTAGTTTAGGAAGTTTGGGTATTTGACGAAAGTGGTCCCTCTAGTTCTAAACTTTATAAACTAGTGTAATTGGGATACCCAAAACTTTTATTTTTCTTATATCTCTCCCGACACATATATTTTATAAGGTTTATAAAAATATCGGTCGCCACACCAAGTCGTTTAATACCCACCATTCATACTTAAAACAATTCCTCGTAAGTTAGAATAGTTCGTTTAGTGAGTAAAATCACTTCAAAACGTTTACCACTCACGGCTCATAAAATTAAATCAAAAACTCGAAATCACCGTAACCGTTATTTATAAAATACGCATCACGTTAGAGTTCCTAGTGCCAAGTCATATAGTGCCTACACGAAGTACTTATTTAGCCTAATTAATACGTAACAAAATGTACGTTTTCTCATAAATTCCAAACTTTTCACGCAATTCTCTCAAAACTCAATGGATTATCGATAACTCAATTTTTCACATTTATAAAAATATAATGTGGTGAATTTAGAAAAGGTCCCAAAATTACCAGTTGTCACAGCTTATCGGTCTTCTTCAACCGTGACTGAATTGTTGGGCACAGATTGTTGAAGCAATGTTCGTACATGATTTCTACCGAGGCGCCCTCGTCCACGAAGACCCTTCGCACTAGATATCCCTCAATTTCGGCCTCTATTATCAGGGGATCGTCCGACACGTCATCTGATAGGATAGGAGGGAAAGTAATCGGGACATTCATCCATGACTCCGTCGGCTCCCTGGCCTTCCTCTTGCTGTCAGTGACTCGCCCCACCATGTTGATCACCTTCCCTTTTCGCGGGTTCTTTCATCGGTGTTGCTCTCCCCCTCTGTAGATGATCTAACTTTCCCGACTCCAAAGCCATTTCTAGCTGTCTCTTTAGCTGGTAGCAATCATTGGTCAAGTGTCCTCTTTCCCCGTGGTAGTCACAATACTTGTCTAGGTTCTCTCTGCGCGGTTTTCCTATCAGCGGAGGTGGTGGGGGGAGACGGAGCTGGTGCTCCGTCGCCAATATTTCCTTCGGTTGCTTCACTAGCGCTGTTAGGCTTGGGCGATTGTTATCGGCCTTGGGTGCTTCTCCCCTGCGGAAGTTGTTGCGATAGTTCTCACTCCTCGGGCTCACATACGGGGTGTACAAATCCTTGTTCCGGAAATCATTTCTTCGATCGGCCCTCCTTTTGTCTGAATACAACCCCCGGTATCTATCCGTCCTTGGGGGAAAACCCTGTCTTCTCCCTTGATCCTGCGTTTCTCCCCTTGGAGGTTCAGTGCTCTTGTATACTTCTTCAGATCTAACGAAATTATCTACCTTGACCATCATCTCTTTCACCGTTCGGGGTACTGTTTCAGAAAAGCGTTTTGCCAGCTCGGGGCATTTGTGCGCATTCATGAAAGAAGAGATGCGCATAACCTCCGGCACCCCTGGATATAGCTAGCTTCGTCTGTCCATCGCTCCTTGAAATTCGGAAGGGTTTCGTTTGCCCTTCGAACTATTCTAGTTATCTCCGTTGGATCCCGTATCCCCCTCTGTCGAAGTGAAAACTGTGTAACGAACTGTTCCCGCAAGTCTTCCCAACTGTCGATACTCCCGGGATCCAAGCGGCTGAACCATCCTTGAGCCGGGCCATCCAATGTCTGCTGAAACATTCGGCACCATACTAGCATCGGCCATTCTCCCTGCTGCCCAGCTCCAGAAAACCGGGTAAGGTGATCATATGGATCAGTGGATCCGTCATACAACTTGAGAGTGTTCGACAGTGTATACTTTTGTCCTGAGTATTGCACTATTCGCTACGTGAATGGGGAGCGGAAGGCTTCTTTATAAGGCTTGTGGAGTTCTTCATCGGTTGTTACTACGGCCTTGCCCTTGTTCTTACGGACGTCGTCGTCCGTTGTTACAACGACCTTACCCTTGTTCGGAGTATCTCCCTCATCTCCGAAATCGAGCCGAATCGGTTTCAGGACCGATCCGCCGAGGGCATTGTGTTCTTAAATCAAATCCTGCAGCACTGTGACTTGGTTGAGGATCATGTCCTGCAGACTCGGTGACTCATTGTTGCCATGTGTGTTATCTCCGTTCTGATCTTCGCCTGTTTCGCTATCGTGGTGATTCGGTCCATCTCCTCCGCCACGGTCTAGTGGGGTTCGGAAAGAAGGGCCCGACATTTCCGAGCTCCGATAGAGTGAACTCCGGGTCCCACGGATAGCGCCAATTTGTTGAAGTAAAAACCTGCTCCTCGGACTTATCCGGTGAAGAGTCATCGGGTTGAGAGAGATCCGAGAGACCTACGAAGAATAAAGCACACGTTAGCCTCGTCCCGGGTGTTATCCCAGGACCAAGCTCCGGTGTGAGAATGAGTATGGGTCGGTATGATAATAAATGTGGGTTAGTTGCATAATAAATGGGATTGGGGGTATTTATACTATCCAACCTTATTACCTTTTGTAGACCTAGGACTGGCCTAGTTAGTAGGTGTCAGGATCTAGACCTAACATAATCCCTTAAAATCTGGTGTGGCGGCACAAGTACAATTCCCACGTGTCATAGGAAACTGTTCCTTCGTCACGCGTTCGGCCGGACACGTCCCCTTCGGCACGTACCGTCCGGACACATACGTCAACACAACCTGAGCTTGTGAATCTTCATTTACTTGAGCAGCGCTTCAGTGGCATGAGCCAGTGGAACTTGTAGATGCATATATATGGTTTATTAATTTTCATGCAAACATGCATCCGTCAAAACCTTTCCAAAACAACATTATTCCTTCCGCACACATAATCCTACGTGGCACTAAAAACACATTCAAATCTCACAAACAAAAACACAAAATCTTTGTTCTCTCTCTAGAAAAATGTTAAAACCTTGTCCTAATCTGCTTGGTAAATACCAAGTCTAGTCTTATTTATTTTGTGTCTTTGTCTTCTCAAGTTAAATGTTGAAGGTCTGATTATGTCATTCCTGCATTGTTGAAGTTTGGTGCCACATTGTTAAAAGATAAAAGTTGAAGGAGCCTTGTGCAAGCTGGAAGGCTATATATTACCCCTAATCCCGTCATTAGAGAACACACCAAACCCTATACACATTCTCAGTCACCATCTTCTTACCTTTGATCGTTCGATCATTGTTACAGTGTATTGTAATCTTTAGTGTTTCTCTTCTTCTGTGATCACCATCTCACAGATATTAACCATTGTGTACTCATTTCAATAAAGCTATTAATAAACGTTCGGCTAGGATTAATCCTGCCGACTAGTGCTCTCCTATTTGGTTGTTGATATGCATTTTGATACCGTCATGCCAAACGAAAAACAAAAAAAACAAAAAAGGTTGATTCAATAACCTCGTACCCTCTAGTGCACCCAGCGTGTGATGAAAATCTCGGACAAGACATAAAAGTTTCGCGATCAGTCGCTCCATTCAACCCCAATAGAGGGGACGAGGTTATTGAATCAGCCTTTTTTTTTTTTTTTTTTTNAAAATGCATATAAACAACCAAATAGGAGAGCAATAGTCGGCAGGATTAATCCTAGCTGAACGTTTATTAATAGCTTTATTGAAATGAGTACACAATGATTAATGTCTGTGAGATGGTGATCACAGAAGAAGAGAAACACAAAAGATTACAATACACTGTAACAATGATCGAACGATCAAAGGTAAGAAGATGGTGACTGAGAATGTATATAGGGTTTGGTGTGTTCTCTAATGACGGGATTAGGGGTAATATATAGCCTTCCAGCTTGCACAAGGCTCCTTCAACTTTTATCTTTTACCAGTGTGGCACCAAACTTCAACAATGCAAGAATGACATAATCAGACCTTCAACATGTAACTTGAGAAGACAAAGACACAAAATAAATAAGACTAGACTTGGTATTTACCAAGCAGATTAGGACAAGGTTTTAACATTTTTCTAGAGAGAGAACAAAGATTCTGTGTTTTTGTTTGTGAGATTTGAATGTGTTTTTAGTGCCACGTAGGATTATGTGGGCGGAAGGAATAATGTTGTTTTCGAAGGGTTTTGACGGATGCATGTTTGCATGAAAATTAATGAACCATATATATGTATCCACAGGTTCCACTGTACTCATGCCACTGAAGCTGCTCAAGTAAATGAAGATTCACAAGCTCAGGTTGCAAACTTAACTTCAAGACAAACATCTGCTTACAAGACCCGTATCGTATTGTACAATAGTCTTACTTCTTTTAATAGAATAATGTAGCCAGTAGATATTTCAGTTTTTTACACGATTTTTATTTAAGAACGTACCACATACATATTTAGTTTAAGGCTTTCTTAACATGCGATGTATTTTGTAAGAGTTCCCCAACCAATTCTTGTTGTAGTGCCTACCATATACATTTGTTATCAAATATGCATGCGAATAATTCATTTACATGTACTTGTGTCATTTAATGTTAAATATTCGCTCGACCCATCACGAGAAAAATATATAATTATGAGGTTCTAAGAAAAAAGTAATAAAAAATAACAAACAATTTTGATACTTTACAAACCAAAACTGGAGCTTTACTTCATAATATAAGTTGTTGGAATTCTGTTTGTTACATCTCAATAATCTTGAGATAACTCACTTATTGTAAATATGGTCTATTTAATAATGTTCTTTGCTCGGGTTATATATATGTTAAGTTGTTTTGTATATATTTTTTTAAGTCGGCAAGTTCCCTCTACAATATTAAGGCCATGAAATAAAGTAAGCATTACATAGAATACATAAGCAACCTTGATGGAATATGCATTACACATCACATAATGACATTGCTACATATTGCAATACGACTTTTGGTATTTCACTATAATTCTCTAAAAATCAGCAACACTCGTGGGTTGTGCAATTTTATGGGCTTTGCTATGCAAAGCATGTACGTGCCTAGTTAATATTATCAGAGTACCCCCAACCCTCACATCATTTCACCTTCCACATCAGCGCCATATCAGCTTTCTCTCTACTTCACTACTATCTCACTTTTCACTCTCACCATTTCACACCACTCCACCTTTCAACACATATTCATTAAAATACTCCACTAAGAGCATTCGGTGTGTTAACCATCCAAGGGGGTGAAAGTTTCANTTGGCAGGTTAAAGCTTTAACCTTGCGTTAAAGGCTTGAATGAATAAAAAATAATAAAAATAAATAAAAATAAAAAATTACGCCCCTAAATGAGGGGTGTTTTTGTAAATTGTTGTTGAGTTATGATAAGGGGTGTTTTTATAGTTAAAGATGAAAAGATTAAAGATAGCAGATGTGGCGCTGACGTGGCAGTGGATGAAAGTTTAACCTTAAGTTAAGACACCCTATGCTCTAAATATTCCAAACACACTCACAACTATAAAAACAAATAATAAAAATTATAAATGGCACATAGCCCGAAAGGTGAAGGTTCCACCTTGATGCTTGTTTCTTTCTCCTTGCCACTACTCACCCCCTCCCTCCTAACCATCTTGTCGCATGAAGGATGCTTGCCATTTGCTCATTTTGCTACGTTGGGGCAGTGGCAGAGCCAGAAAATGTGATCATGGGGCAGCGAGCAATGGAAAGGGAAAGATAACAATATTAAAAACACAATTTTTCTCGATACAAATTGGGTCGGGTCGGGTCAAGAATAAAATCACTCTAATTTAAAGGCGATTAATACTAGTAAGAGGTGCCGGTGTTCATAAAATGAAACCTGATTTAACGAATGAACTGTAAAATAAACTGACATAAATGATGGTTATTCACATTGGTAATTTTATTCTATTTTATTATTTATTTATTTATTTATTTATTTTTTAGAGAATAGCACATTGGTACATCACTTAAATATCCGCTTGCTACTTTCAAAACATTAAAACAAAATAATTTTTTATGTCAAAACCACAATTTAAATCTTTGAAAAAGCAAATTTACTACTCGTACTACTTTAAAAACTACAAACGTTTTTATGATAAAACATAAAGTAACTTTTCTTAAATAGAATATAGAAAAGAGTTAAAATTGCTAAATGCATCGGTCTAAATTCTAACGTGAGTCTCCCAACTTTTCCTCTTCCCAATTAATCTATCTTCTCCAACTCTTTTACCTACCTAGCACAACCAGAAAAAAACATAAAAGAAGCCATTTACACATCTGGTTAAATGGCGAATAAAATTTTTGAACACTTGTTGTTTGTAGTCGATCACTGACGAGGGCACTTGGATTTCTAATGCGAGGGCACCAACCATTTTTTCTATCAGTTATACCTTTTTTCTTAATAGTTTACTCTTTCTCCAAGAACTTGGTTGGGGGCAATTCCCCCCCCCCCCCCCCCCCCCCCNGTGATGACTTGATGTATGCACCTAACTTTGAATTGTGTTTTCAATCAGGTGTCTAGTGCAATGTTTTGAAAGGCTCACTAAGGCGCAAAGGGGGCAAAGAGCCTCAAGGCGCGAGATTCATGAATGCGAGGCACACTAAATAAATTAAGTTTTTTTTTATAACATATGTGACCATTTATGTAGCTTAAATAACACAAAATAACATTAAAATACTTAATACATGGCACATATTGCCATTATAAAGATTAAAATGGATCAGTTGTCACTTATTAAACGAATCAACTCTTTGGCTCGATGACCTATATAGAGATTACAATCCATATCAGACTAAATATGCTTGTGTCCTACACTTGTAGACTTACATTTAACAAAGCTCACAATTTAACCCAAAATATCAAGCAAACAACGTATTAATATTCAAGGCCAATGCCATATTTTCATGATAATATGTCGTAAAGAAAATACTTAATGAAACAAAGTAACTTTTTAAAGAAAAATTTCAATCAATAAAATAAATATAAAATCGATTCAAATTTACAAATCATACAAATACTCACCCTATAACTTAAAAGGCTCATGTATATAACTTATAAGGCCCATGTATCTTATATTAATATTTAAAAAAAGGCCCAAAAACCCGTTACATCTCCGAGGCGCGAAAATCCCCAAGGCGCAAAGGCACAAAAATTCCCAAGCCACGCCTTTTTTGTGGGATTCATGCATGTCGTGAGCCTCGATCTAAAAAAATCTCAAAGGCTAGAGCCTCGTGCGACTTAGCGCCTTAGGCGCGATTTTTAAAACTCTGGTCTAGTGTGCATATAGCAGCCCCTGTGTATATTTGGATCACTTTGGCAGAAAAGGAAATGCGTGTGCTAAGTGTTTGTGACCATTTTAGTGTAAGGCTATAAGGGGACCGCAACTATTTATTAAAAGACTTCTGTGGTCTAGGCTACTGACGTTGCAGGGAATTTTGTTCATGGGGCTCGCCGGTGCGGTTGGTTATTGGATTTTTGTTGAGGGATTGGTGCACAATGGTTGTGGGGCCCGCCAACTATAGGAAAAAAATGTTTGAATTGGGTGTGTGGGTTGGTGACTTATATTTTAGAATGAATCAAAAGGGCACGTGGGTAGGGGTGTAAACGAGACGAGACAGCTTGCGAGCTATTCGGGATCGACTCGTAAAATACTCGAAATCGACTCGATATAAACGAGTCGAGCTTGAGCTACTCGAGTACACTTTCGTGTCGAGTTTGAGCTTGAAAACTTTGCTCGTGAGGCTCGCAAGCCCTTATCGAGCTTCAGTGATGTTACACTTTTACCCTTTTATATACATCTAGTTACGTAATTGTCATAAAATCGAGTCGAGTCGAGCTTGATGTGCCAAGTTTTGTTCGAGTTAAGAGCTTTAAATGAGAAAATAATCGAGCTCGAGCTCGAGTTTCGAGCTCGAGTTTGATATTACGAGCCAAGCTCGAGCTTGAAATCCAAAGCTCGGCCGAGCTCGAGTTGAGTTTTGAGCTCAAGTTTTAGTAATCGAGTCGAGTTTAAACTTGGGAGTACTCGGCTCTTTACACACCTACACGTGGGATAGAAAAATAGTGATGTAAGAAGTATATAATTGTTTGGATATGGTGATGTATGCATTGTTTGGACTTTGGATAATGACAAAGGCCCTATGATTTATAGTTTTATACACCATCAAACATTTCTTTTGTTTTTCTTTAATATTTTAATATCTATGAACACACCAAAGCTAGACTCATACCTCGTACGCTTTCGCCTACACAGAGTATCAAACATTTCTTTTGTTTTTCTTTAATATTAAAATATCTGTGAACACACCAAAGCTAGACTCATACCTCGTACGCTTTCCCCTACAAAGAGTGTGTTAGGGGGTGGCAGTGGAGCGGTATGAACCATCGGCATGGTCCATGCCGCTCGGCAACACCAATGCCACAAGCTCGGCATGGATGAGGCATCAACAATCTCGGCAATGTTTGCCGATGAATCATGGGCTTCACTTTCAAAAAAAGTAGCCGTCGGATGCTTTAATGTTATGAAAATAAAAAATAAAATTAGGTGAGGCATAGAATTATGGTTGTTACTAAAATGTATGGTGAGTCATGAGAGAGGCATGCAATGAGGTGGCATGATATTATTAGTGGATGGTGAGGCATTGGGGAGGCATTGAATCATGAATGTCACCCCCGTATAGATGACAACTTTTTTCTTTTTATTTTAATGGTAGGTTATAAAGACCTCTGTTTTACAGTTTGTACCCTTTTTTTATTTTATTTATAATTTTGCGTATATTATAAAACTGTGAAACAAAAAGTGCAGAATAAAAAAAATATAAAGTTTAATTAGTCAAAAGTATGACAAAAAGTACGGAGCAGAAGTTAATAAAAACTGTGTTGTACTGTAAACTAAGGGAAAAAAACATAATGTACTTTTTTATACTTTTCCTGTGGTTAGGGGTATATATAACATAACCCTTAAAATAATTATATGTAACTTTTGATAAAAAAAGATAAATGATTAGTTTAATCATTTTGGTGTATTTAGAGTACCCGCTTTGTTGGTTAATTTATTTTGAAAAGGTCGGTAACTTATAAGTTTCAGGTAGGTGATGTATTCAAGCATTAAGATGGTATCTTATTTTATTTGTAAATTTATTGGTTAGCCATTTTCTTTGCCTTTCTAAACTAGGCTAAATTTTGTCCCTGTTTGGATATTTAGTTCATTTTTTTCCATACACACAGTAATTCACGCTAGAAAACTTTAGAAAGTGTAATTTTAACTTTAAAAAATAGTAGTAAGAGCATGTGCGATGGGGCAGTGGAGGGTTACCGTCGCAAGTGGTCACCACTGCACGTTATAAAACTTTCAAAAACAAACATTGGCATGTCATAAAATCACTCTATAACGGAATTTTTCTATAGCGTAAATTCCGAAAAAGGGACTTTGTCCCGATTGAAATCTCACAAAGGTACTTTTTCAACTAGTATTCTCAATTTGGTCATGTGCTAATGTGCGATTCCAGTGAATGTGCGACACGTGTCCACTTTTTTAATAATAAAGTACATGATTAGGTGGGTATGTTCCCAGATATTTTTTTCCCTATTATTACAAAACTACTAATTTACCCCTATCTTTTATATAAATTACCTCACCACTCTCCTCTCTCATTTATTTCCTTCACATATCTCCCTTTTTTTTTTCAGTCACCACCACCATTCTCCAACACCTCCAAATCCATCATCACCGCCGCTTGATACTTCCACCACCACCACCAAACCACCGTGACCCACCACACACCCACCACATAAATCTTATCACAAAAAAAAAAAAAAAAAAAAAAAAAAAATAAAAAAAATAAAAAAATAAAAAAACGNAAGAACTTTACCACCGAATACATAGGGTTTCGAAAATTATTTAAAAATAACGGGGAGTGGGGCGCGTGTGGGTCGGGTTTACCGTCGGTATTAATGGAGAGGTGGTGGTGACGTCTCGGTGGTGGTGACAGAAGGCGGTGGTGGCGCGTTAGGGGTGTTCCGGTGGGAGCTAGGAGCTAAAATGCTCCAGAAAGGATGTAAACACACCGATCTATCGATTCGGTGAACAAAAGACTTCGCCGGAAAATTTTCCGGTAGGCGGCGCCGGAATCTGCTAGTGAAAACGTGAAAGCCTACTTTCCGGTGGGAGAAAAGTGTGTTTGGAAACATATATGGACAGGAAAATTATACGACATACAAGGTTCAGAAGCTACAATAGAAGCTCCGATTGGGTATCCAGCAATTTTTGTCAAGGATGGGTCTATTGTTGGAGATGAATTTATAAGAAATTTAAGAGAATACAAAATTTTATATATTGAATATTTTGGACGCCCCTTGTAAAATGGACAAATGGGAAATTAGCAATCATGTTACAACAATTAGCAATCATGTTACAACATAGTAGTTTTTTTTTGTTAGTATTTTTTTTTACGATGGAATAATCGCCGGACTATTGCCGGAATCTGGAAATAAAGTGAAGTCGCACATTCACACATTTAATAGGTAGCAAAATCGCACATTTGAATATGGAAATAAAGCGAATTCGCACATTCGCACATTTAATAGGTACCAAAATCGCACATTTATTTGACTTATAGAACTAAGGGTAAATTAGNGGAAATAAAGCGAATTCGCACATTTAATAGGTACCAAAATCGCACATTTATTTGACTTATAAAACTAAGGGTAAATAAGTAATTTTTGTCTGGACACATGGGGGACAAGTGATAGTGGGTGGGACAGGTAACAAGTGATAGTGAGGGGCAAGTCCTATTTGTCTGGGACACGTGTCACAAAATTAGTGGGATCGCACATTCGCACATGACCAAATTGGGAATGCTAGTTGAAAAAGTACTTTTGTGGGACTTCAATAAGGACAAAGTCCCTTTTTCGGAATTTACGCTTTTCTATATCGTATATCTAACATGTCAAATGAGTAAACTCTGTTATAGATAAGATGATGATGATCTTCATGTGAGATGTTATCTCTATATTAGGGATGTGTTATCCCAACCCTCTCTATGGTGTCACATCATAGGTTTTTAGTCAAACCGTGCAACCCGTAAAGCATACCGTACAACCAGGGGATGCGTCCAATCATTGGCAAACCCTCCCTATGGGAGGGTGTGGATAACTCATGCCCTATATTATTACTACTAGTATTAAGCATCACATTTGCTATCTGAGAACATTAATTGAAAAAGTACTGCTGGTTAGTAACTAGAAAACTAGTACGACGAGATGTGATGTCTTTATGCAAATTAATGTCTTCAGCGAATGAGTTGGATAGGTAGAGGCGTAGAGCCATGTGAAAGTCCCTTCATATATATACTTTAAATATCTTAAATCAGAATTTATTTTTTATTTTTCTTAAAAGCTCTAATCATTTTGATTCATAATGTTTTTGTTATAATATGCACCCAGCCAAATGATGACTTTGTGGTGATGACGACGACAAACACTCTTTCTGAAGAGATGTCACCGGTCAAACCAAAGAAACGTGCTACTACAAAGGGTAAAAAGAAGACGGTTGAGAAGGCGGTTGAGAAAGAGTTTGACAAAGACAACACGAATTGGTCAAAAGAAGAAGAAAGGCGTTGTGCATGGCTTGGTGTGATTTCGTCGGAGGATAGCGCAGTTGGAAACAACCAAAATTCTAAAGGATTTTGGAAGAAAGTGATTACATACTTTGAGAATGAGGTTGGTGAAGGGAGATCATACAACTCAATTACTACCAAGTGAAAATAGGATTCGTCCTAGAGTTGGTGCATTTTGTGCCATTTACGACAATGTTTCACGAATTTTGGAAGTGGTGAGATAGATCCACATATTAACAAAGAGCGTGTGACGAATATGAAATAATGAGAGCATGCCTTTCATTTGGATCATTGTTGGGAGATTTTGAAGGACCATGATACTTGGAAGAAAAATGAGATGCCGATTTTTCTTGACCAAAATGCGGCTCGAAAAAAACCAGGACTTCTGAAACGGGCTCGGATGTGCCTGATAATGAAGAGCCTCGGAATGAGCGACGGTTGGGCGTGATGCAGCTAAGAAAAAGGTTGCTCAGAAGAAATCGTCGGGGTTTAGTTTGGATGGGTTAGCCGAAAAATGGACGCCATAACATCAAAGGTAATGGGCAAGAAAAGGAACTTGCCGATGGATACTACAAATTGAAGCAAAAAGAGTTGGAGCAAAGGGATATGCAGTTGGCGCTGGGAGCAAAAGAAAACGGAGCAAGAAGAAAGAAGATTGGCGGTGAAAGAACAAAAGCTTGAACTTGAGCGACAAAAGAAATATCAAAAAGACCTCATCTTTTATTTCAAACCAATCGACTCATCTTTGCCCGCATTTCAACGCCAAAAATTGCAAGAAATCAAAGACTCGATCAAGGAACAATACAACCTAGAAGATTAGTTTTAATAAGTGTTGTAATGTTTTTAATAAGTGTTGTAATGTTTTTAATAAGTGTTGTAATGTTTTTATTTTATTTGAATTAATATGTAACGATTATAATTAATCATGAATGAATTTTAGTTTGTGTTAAAAATGTAAAAAAAAATGTAAAAAAAAAAAAAAAANGCTCTTATGTTTAAGTATTAAATCCATGTTTTGATTTATAATTGAAATAAGATAATTTCTAATTATTCCTGAAAGCTAGTGGGAGTATTATGTTTGATTTACTAAATCATATATGTTGTAGAACATATAAGAAGTAATATTCCATATAAGTAAAAATGTTAAGTATTACTTTGGAATGAAAATTTACTTAAATGATTTAGAAAATAAATTATACAACCTTGGAACCAAAGTTTATTGTAATAAACATGTGCGGTAAATGAATCTAATAGAATATGATATATCATTTTAAAAGACTATATATATATATATATATATATATATATATATATATATATATATATATATATATATATATATATATATATATATATATATATATATATATATATATATATATATATATATATATATATATATATTAGTAAAGATAGAACATGATTGAAATCTAAGTTTGACTAAAGGATTCTTCATGTGTATCATATTATTGTTGTATCATGCTTAAATGATTTGATAATATTTGATATCCAATTAAAAGTTATTATATAACTTGTTAATGAATATTCTAATGGAATATGTTTGAAGTTAGAATAATGATCCTCAACCTGGAATTGCTCCTAAGATTCTAAGTATAAACAATGTGGCAAATTGTTGCGTAATTGTTATAGCCGACAGTAAATCTTGAAAGATTGGAAGGCATCAAATTTACACAATGGATATTAAGTTTACGGGATTTTAAAGAGCATATTGTAGTTTTATACAATGATGCTAGTTTAATTAAGATGACACTCAATACTAGTCAAGGTAGGATTTTATCCTTGTTAATGGCCATGTAAACTAGTTGTGCTCAACTAAGAGCATAGTTGCATTATACATTTAAGAATTAGAATACTTTAAACTTTAAAGTGTTTGAAAGTTTGATTGTCATAAATTGGTGGTTGAGGATATCACACCATTTATGAAATGTTGTGTGGTTATATCAAGATAGTTGGATATACACATACAAGAATTTCGCTTAATTAAATTCTTGAAATAAGTATTCTCAAAATTATAATAGATCAAAGTTAGTTGAATAATGCCTTGTCAACAAGTATGATTGTCATTACTTGAGGCGTAATTGTTAACAAGTTATTACTTGAGACAAAATTCATTAACTAGAATTATCATGCATTGATCTATTTAGTATTTGGATAAAGGATATTAAGCAATTTATTAATTATAATGAATCAAAGTACTTAGTACGTTTGTTTTCATTAATAATAAATTGTATCCTATATTTGCATGTTTAAATCCATGAATAACTTATGTTATTCTAAATTGTCCGTTGTCAATTAATGATATGGGAATATCATTAAACTAAGACAAATCTGAGTATTGGTTAGAATATACTTGAAAGTATATTGATGCGTTGAAATACCAATTTCACATGATATTCAATGAATTGAATATAGGACTTATCCCAACTACATGATTTTACTTTATGGATCTTGTCAGTAAGTAAATCATGAATTTAGTTATCCTCAGACTTGAGATACCAGATAAGTGTCATGGATGTAGTGCAGTTCTCTGAAGCAATCTACCGCTATCCGTAACTGGTAGTTATAAGGGTTTTTTTACAGAAGTGTTGCAAAGTCCATGGGTTAGTCTTGTAGTCAAGAAAGAATTTGTTCCTTCAAATTCGTTTTGAAGTTTAATACTGCTGGGCCCTTCGTAGGGTTGACAAGATGTTTGTGTGCGCACGCCCAAAGTCTATTTGGAATAAGTTCAGATGTTTTGGTAATCTTAATCAATCATAAACAACGAGAAACAGAATTGTCAATTAAAGAATGACTAAGATCCATATCTTTATTAACGTGGTATTAGAAACAAAAGGATAATAATAATGATGAATCATTAAAGGTTTTCCAGGAAACCTAGCTCGAGTCGTACTAGGGGCATTGGAGTGTTGCAAGACGCCAACCAAAGTCATTTTACTATTAATAGATATCCAAGTGGGAGCTGTTGGAATATTGATAAATATTAATAAGTTAAATGTCTAGTATCGAACTCGAGACCTCGGGATTGCACACATTACAAACAAGAATTAAAGTATAATAATTATATATTAAATGTTATGTTTATATAATTATTTAAACACTAGAATGGACTTAACGGTCGTTAGTTTTTAACCGTAAGTACTAACTATCGTTAAATGCAAACGTGAAGGACTAGATTGAAATTTGGAGACAAGAGGGATCCGGAAGGACCTAGGGGTCCTTGTGGCCGGTTTTGTTACATAAAGGGAAGGGTTTCCCTTGCCCTAACTTGTTCCCAAAGTCTCTCTACTAGTATATAAAGAAAACCAAGGGTTACTGTTTTTTTGACTCTTGCACACATAACCCTAACATGGTTTTCTTTCTCTTCCTTTTGCTCCAAACCAATCGAACTTCCCTATAAACTTAGGGATTCGATTTTTGTTTTCAAAAAACAAAGTGTTTTCATAGATCTTGCAATCTCTTTAATTCGTTAGTAGTTTGTGTGTACAAGAACGAGGTAATTACTCACTATAGTAATTATCAAGGGATCGAATAACAAAACGGTAAGGGGTTAATCATAGATCCATATAAACCCTAATTAGGGTTTTTCAATTGTTCAAGAATCAAGAATTGCATACGGTACGTTTTCTTTATGTTTTTAGTTAACTTTTATATGTTATACTTGATCCTACGCTTCCGCATATGTGACTACTTGATATTAGAATACATATATGTATTGTTGGTGGACTTTGGCTCCGCCTAGAACGTATTGCCCCTAACTGGTAAAAGTAAGGACCTGATTGAAATAAATAGTTTTGGGTTGCTCGGATAAATAGTTTATGTGTTATTTTGAATTTGCTAAAATTGTACTTGTGAAACGTTAATCAATTGAACGTCTAAACACCAATAAATGATAAATGATTTGCCAAATCTACATGTCAAACATGCCGAAAATAGATCTTCCAAATAGGAGAGTGACCTACGTACCCATAATTTTCACGTTTACACTTCTTTCAAGGTGTTGTCCTACTCCTTCCGTCTTAAAATTATAGTCCTCAATTCCATTTTGGTAAATCCTAAAACAATAGTCCCCATCTTGTATCGGCAAATCAAAGAGATTTTAGTGGGCGGAGAAAATATATATTTGATTGGCTGAAGAGTGTAACGGTCTCACTTTTTTTAAATTTGTGTTTTTGGTGTGAGAACATTAATTTAGGCTGGAGGAAATATATTTTTTCAAATATATACGTACTCCGTTTCAACGTCAAAAAGTAGAATGTAAGTTTATATTTACATGTAAAGTGTTTGGATTTTATGTGTTTTTATTAGAATCGGTCTTTGATCTTTGTTGAGTTTATGTATTTTGGTTTCTTTAAGTTTATTAGTTGGATTTTTGTAATTTGTAAAAAGAGAAAATGAAGATGAATATGAGGATGGTGAAACTAAAAATGATGTTGGTGGTAAAACTCTGTCACACCCTGAATTTACCTGTAATATGGCAGCGGAATTGAATTCCCGGGTGTAACTATCAAGGCATCTCATACAAGGTTACATTGAACGACCTAAAGTGTCGTTTTGTAAATACAACGTTTGATCATTTTATTTAAAACATAAAGGTTTACAACAAAGGTCCCAAATAGTCTTATACATTTATTGAAAATAAAACAACAAGATCAAACGATAGATAAGTGCATTGGTATAAAAACAGTGAGACGCGTCAATCCTTGACTCCATATTTGTCCAATGCAAGTCACATGATGATACACTAGTTACCTGAAAATACATTGCTAAAACGTCAACAATATGTTGGTGAGAAATCATAGGTTTATAAAATGGAAGTTATACGGAAACCATAAGTATATATGTATGACTACCCGTCACATGTTAAAGAAAAATAATACAATAGCACTTAAGCTCATGACCCTGAAGCTTGACTGTATGGAATGCCCCTAAAGAGTGTTTTGCCAGACACTCTAATATGAATAAAAATGAAATGCATCCGCTTGACTGTCGGTAAACCCAACAGGATTGGGAGGCGTCATGAGCTTAAGTGTATTGTATTATTTTTTCTTTAACATGTGCGGGTAGTCATACATATATACTTATGGTTTCCGTATAACTTCCTTTTATAAACCTATGATTTCTCACACATATTGGTTGACGTTTAGCATGTATTTTCAGGGTAACTAGTGCTATCAATCATGTGACTTGCATTGGACCAAATATGGGAGTCAAGATTGGACGCGTCTCAACTGTTTTTATACCAATGCCACTTATCTATCGTTTGATCTGGTTGTTTTTATTTTCAATAAATGTATAAGACTATTTGGGCGACCTTTGCTTGCTAAACCTTTATGTTTTAAATAAAATGATCAAACGTTGTATTATACAAAACGACACTTTTAGTCGTTCAATGTAACTTGTATTGAGATGCCTTGATCATTACACCCGGGAATTTCAATTTTCCGCTGGCCATATTACAGGTAAATTCAGGGTGTGACAGGGGGAGTTTTACCACCAACATCATTTTAGTTTCACCATCCTCAATATTCATCTCATTTTCTCTTTTTACAAATTACAAAAATCAACTAATAAACTTAAAGAAAACCAAAATACATAAACTCAACAAAGATCAAAGATCCGATTTTCTAATAAAACACATAAAATCCAAACACTTTGCATGTAAATATAAACTTACATTCTACTTTTTGGACGTTTGCGAAAACGCGAGTACGCTATATAATTTTGGAAAAATATATTTCCTCCAGCCCTAAAATTAATGTTCTCACACCAAAAACACAAATTAAAAAAAGTGAGACCGTTACACTCTTCAGCCAATCAAATATCATATTTTCTCCGGGCCCACTAAAATCTCTTTGATTTGCCGGATACAAAGATGGGACTATTGTTTTAGGATTTACCAAAAAATGGAACTTGCGGACTATAATTTTAAGACGGGAAGTTAGTAGCGACAACACCTTGAAAGAAAGTGCTAAACGTGAAAATTATGGCCGTACGTAGGTCACTCTCCTATTTTGGGAAGGATCTATTTTCGCATGTTTGACATTTAGATTTTGGCCAAGATCATTTATCATTTATTGGTTGTTTAGACGTTCAATGATTAACGTTTCACAAGCTACAATTTTAGCAAATTCAAAAATAACACATAAACTATTTATCCGGAGCCACCAAAACTTATTTATTTCAATCAGGGTCCTATACTTTTACCGGTTTAGGCGGCCAATACGTCTAGGCGGAGCCAAAAGTCAACCAACAATACATATATTATTCTAATATCAAGTAGTCACATACTGCGGAAGCGTAGGATCAAGTATAACATATAAGTAACTAAAACATAAAGGAAAACGTACCGTATGCAATTCTGATTCTTTGAACAATTTGAAAAACCCTAATTAGGGTTTATATGGATCTATGATTAACCCCTTACGTTTTGTTTTGATCCCTTGATAATTACTATAGCTGAGTAATACCTCGTTCTGTGTTACACACAAACTACTAACGAATTTAAAGAGATTGCAAATCTATGGAAAACACTTTGTTTTTTGAAAACAAAAATCGAATCCCTAAGTTTATAGGGAAGTTCGTATGGTTTGGGAGCAAAGGAGAGAAAGAAAACCATGTTAGGGGTTATGTGTCCAAGAGTCAAAAAACAGTAACCCTTGCGTTTCTTATATAACTGGAGTAGAGAGACTTTGGGAACAAGTTATTGGGCCAAGGAAACCCTTCCCTTTATGTAACAAAACCGGCCACAGGACCCCCTAGGCTCCTTCCGGATCCCTCTTGGTCTCCAAATTTCAATCTTAGTCCTTCACGTTTGCATTTTAAACGATAAGTTCAGTACTTACGGTTAAAAACTAACGACCGTTAAGTCCATTCTAGGTATTAAATAATTATACTAAACATAACATTAATAGTATAATTATTATACTTCTAATTCTTTTTGTAATGTGTCAATCCGAGGGTTCGAGTTCGATACTAGACATTTAACTTATTAATATTCTATCAATATTCCAACAGCTCCACTTGGGATATCTATTAATAAACAGTTTGCGATCTACCACCCAACAAATCTAAACCTAAAAACAAACCAACGATTCAAACAAGATGTAGAAAATCGATATGGCCTTATGAATAGAATAAGGTTTAGATCCAATCGTTCCTTATATATTGAATAGTCAAAACCGACTTTGATAGTCAGAATCGATTGAAATCAAAGAAAATAGGAACGATTAGGAAAAAAATAAACCGACCTTATATATATGTAAAATCGATTACAACAACCGACTTATGATAAAATAGGAATCAAGGTATGAAAAAAAACCCAATAGCGATTGAAACCTTAACGAACGATTCACTAAAGTGAGAAAAACGATTAGAGAAGTTAAGGTTTCTGTAGCAACGCCACCTCGAAT
>LBNU01004530.1:89082-119141 GCA_014162995.1 Artemisia annua | reverse complement strand
GCTGTCATTTCTGGGCAGATTTTATAAATATTTGGATGACTGTAAAATACTCATCTTAAGTCCAAATAACGAACGGCTTTTTGATTTGAAAACTTGGCAAGGTGCTCTAACTTTTGTTCCTTGTGGTCCAATACTCTCAAACTGAGTCGATTGACGGGAAAATAGCTCTCAACATAGGTGTTTATAAGTATACTTAGAATATTTTCTGGAATAGTGCTGGTAACTTATATATGAAATAATAACTTTCGAAAAATCATAACTAATTCGTTATAAGGCCGATTTTCAAGTTCTTTATATCCCCGAAAAGGTAAAAAGATATACTAACATAATTTCAGTAGTTTGGCAAGTTTTGAAAAGGTCTAAGGCTCATTTTTGACCAAAACATTTCGTACATCAGCAACCAATTTCCGGAAATTTACGTAAGTTTAGTTGTAACTTGTTTTTAACACAACTTCTTCGTTATAGGTCCGTTTTTAGTGGTTCAAAAGGCCATAGTTTCATCTAAGGATGTATTTTCTATATCTTAGGTCCAAAATATACCAAGACTCACTGAATTTTTCTAACTTTAAAAATAAGGACAGATTGTTTATATAGAGTTCCAAAAATGATATAACTTGGTTTGTACATGTCCAAATTCACTACTATCAACAACAACTCATCCCTTAATCTACCATACACCTTCTTAGGGTGTCATGGGTTCCCTAATATCACCACTTCAACCACTTCACCAATATTTCATAAGAACTCCATTTTTCACATAAAATGATAGAAAATTAGGTTTTTGTGGTATAGACTTCATAGGCAAGTTCAAAAATGAAATTTCTACATAAACCTAACAAGGATTTCATGGTGAAATTTATAGAAAAATTAGTGGTTCACTTACTTGGAAGCCTTAACTCTTTTAAAATGTAAAAACCTAACAATCCATAGGTTTCTATCTCAAAACCTTGTAATGGATGTGTCTACTACTTGAATATAATTTGAAACTTGAAAAACAATGGTTCTTCTTGGTCTTCTTGGTTGGAACGAGCACAAGGGCAAGGCAAGAGAGAAAGAAAATGATTTTCTTGATCTAAAAATATCTATGTGATAAATCTTGCATGTAATTGCTACAAGTAAGATAGTTAGTGGATTTTTGGTGTAACAAAAGAGGCACAAGTGTCCCAAAGGGGACCCATGGCCGGCCACCTCTCATGGGGGGGGGGTGGTGTGTCATGTCTTGTCCCGTAAATTATTTTGCGGGGTACCGTTTAGTGCATAGTTTGATATTTTTAGCGTTATCGTGTACCGGGTAACTAAACGTAAAATATATCGGGACTATACGGGATATAATAAAGTCGTAAAAATTATAAAAATATAATTTTCATACACATTGGGTATTTTGATAGGTATTGCTTTATTAATATACTTTTATTTGATATAAGTTTCAAGTAAATGTTTAATATTTGGTTAACCACCAAAAATAAATAAAGTATAGTTTTATAACCTAAATGGAAAAATAACTAATATAAAAATATATTAGTGCACTAGTGGAACTTGTTTGGTACATTAGGTTAAAAATTAATAACTTGTCTTATTATTTATATACAAATAAATAAATAAGAATAGCTTGAAAATATATATCTACGAGTGGAATAGAATGCAAATGATGTCGTGATGCAATGTAGACTAACCCTAGTCTAGGAAATGTACGATGGTTGAAAATGTGACTTAACCTACCCGGTCTCGTCAAATGGATACCCGTAAACCCTGTTTACGTGAAATGTTGAATTGAAATTCAATGAAAAGGAAATGTCGGGAATAATGAATTGACCTGAAAATTTGAGAATTATGACAACCCACAACAATCAATAACAAACCAACAAAAGTAATCAATAGCTAGGTTTCATTAGATCTAAGCAAACACAAGAGAAACCTAGCCTAGCATGTTAATTGAATGACAAGCATAAGATATAATCACACAACACATAGACATATTGAATGATTTAATGGAAGACTTATCTTTAATTAAGCATGGATGAAACAAGGGGAAAAAACCCTTGAAGAAGGCAGTAAATTCGACCTAGGGTTTATCCCTAAAGTTCTCCCAAAAGTTACACACTTTAATGAAAGAAAATCCTAAAGTATATATAGAAAATACATTCTGACGGCGTCGGGTTATAAGTCCTGACGCCGTCAACTCGCCGAGTCTAGGGTTGTCGGATCACCTAAATCTACTACTGACGCCGTCAGCCTTTAAAACCTTCTGGGCCGTCTCTCTTTAGCTTAACACCTGACGGCCTGGACCTTGCAACACCTGACGCCGTCAGGTGTAAACATCTTGAATCCTTCCTTGGTCGTCTAGTAGATTCCGAGTCCACTTCTTTTGTCTTCAGGTGACGGCGTCAGCATCCAAAGCCTGACGCCGTCAGGTAGGAATTCCAGCATGATTTGAGACTTTGTCGTTTTCTTCACTTTTATGCTCCAAAAACGTCCAAAATGCAATGTTTTCCAGAATTCCTCCTGAAAGTACCTAAAATGACAAAAGGAACGATTTAAGGCAATATTTGATCATAAAATAAAGATTTAGGGATTAAAGGACCCCTTAAAAGCGTAACACTTTTCGCCTCATCAAATACTAAACAGCGTTACAAAGAGTTATACGATTCGATCAAAATCACACGTGAGAAAACCAATGAAGAAATAAATTCTTTGCTTAATGAAATTGAAAATCTAAAAACAAAGGTGAAAGGTAAAATGCCAGTCACCATCGGTGACATGAATGTTCCAATGGTTTCTGTTGATAGAAAATATATGTTGATGCTATTAATATCCCAATTCCTCTTAGGAACAATAGGTCTGCTCACTATGCTTATCTATTGTATCTTAAGAATAGTCTAGACATGCTTCGCGAGACTGTAGAAGAGGATAGGACAGTAAAATCGCAAGATAGTGCTATTCTAGATACACGCTTTCTCACTAAACGATCTCAGGAACTTTTAAAATATGCCCTTGGCACATGTCCTATGAATGACTACAAGTAAGATAGGCTCACTGCATCATCACTCATTAGTAAGAACAAGCATGTTACATTTGAAGTGCCACTTAAGACATCTGAACTAAGCACATTGAAACCAGAAAACCAAGTAGCAGTCAAACAAACTAATGTTCCCATCATTGCTTCTACAGGAGTAAACAGTGACACTAAAGCTATCGGGTCAAAGCCTAGTCGCAATACAAGGAACAATAGGACTACGCCGGCTAAGAGTGCTCATGGGAAGAAAGTAGAAGACCACCTTAGGAACAACAACAGTAGTTTGTGTGAAATGAATCGTGTTGATTCTAGTATTAGCTATAAGTGTGCTGTAATTAATTCGAATTCTGATGCTATAAGTTGTAAGACTTATAACGACTGCTTAATTTCTGGTAATCATGATGATTGTGTTGTGTCATTTTTTATGTCTACTAAACGGTCCCTGATGATGCTCGAATTATATATATTTTATATAGCGTTATTTTTTAGTTTCTGTATGATTTATAAGGACTTTCGATACTTAATTGCATGAAAATACATTGCAGGTCCTCTAGACAAAGATCTCCGCTAGCCAAGGAAAAATGTGCAAATCCAAGATAATCTTATGATAAAGCCTATTCCAGGAGGAAAGAGCGCCGAGCTTTTGTCTCAAGTGCGCCGGTTACGGGGGCGAGCATAATACCATATAATCTTAGTCAAAGTCAAGCAAAGCACGCAGATTTTATATCTCCAGCACGCTGACCTTCAGCCTCTATTAATGACCCTTTGGCCCCAAGAAAACTCTTGAAGACCGCCGTTGTTTATTACCAAGTGCGCCGACATTCTATGGAAAGCACGCCAATCTTTTGTTCATCTGCGGCGTACTTCAGTATCTGGCCATTCAACCTCTGCCTATAAATAGAGCCTCATTTCGCCTCATTTAACACACCAACACTCCTCTTAACAACTAACAAAGCTCTGATAACATTCATCTCGTGTTCCAATCATTGGGGTGATAGAAATTAAGTCAAAGTTCTAAAAGCGTTGTAATACTGTCTCAATATTAATTGTGGTGATCGCTAGTGACGGTAGCTTCTTCATTACATTAATTCAGAAAGTATGTTGATCATTTCGTACGATATTACCACTATATGCATGATTATTAAAGCCATGTTAGGCTAAACTCCTTATGGTTGCTTGGATATGTTAATATAATAAAGTTTTTGGTTATGGTTATGATATCTTGTTGATTTCTTGTATATGTCACGACCTTGCTGTGTTCTAAACTTATCACCATTGTTTATCTCTTTGATTATAATTACTAATTGAAAAGGGTCGAAAGATTTGGCTAGTATTTTATGATTTTCAACATATGTCTATGTATGTTGATCAATTGAAGGAGAAACCGCTTTTTAAACAATAAGAGTTTGAAATATTGCAATTAGTACTTAGACTTGTTAACCACTCGTTTAAATACTAGCAGACATAAGTCTTGAATCACAAACATCAACTGATGAAACGTTATTTTGACGAAAACAACTTCTCATTTGTTAAGAGTCATTGAGATCATTATCATATGCCATCACTGAGTTATAAGAACTATCCAAGTAATCATATCTGTCTCATATTTGAATTTCAAAACAACTGCATAAGTCTTCTAAATCATCTTGATTAGTTAATTGATACATAAGAGCAAAACCTCTGTCCCTGTGGAACGACCTGGTCTTACCAAAACTCTTTACTATAAACGCGGGTTATACTTTTACCCGCGTGTTTTGAGTAATAAGGAAATCGGGAAAATTAGTTTAATAAATATAAAGCTTTCGAAACACATCAAAGTTTTTGGCGTCGCTGCCGGGGACTAGTAGTTGCTCTCTTATTAATTGTTTAATCATTTTTAGTTGCATTTAGATTACTTTTTTGTGTTACATTGCAAAAATTATCCACTCTGTCCTAAATAACCGCCGGTTTTCAACCGAAACCGCCGCTTTTGCACCACGATTACGGCGATCTTTTTCACAGAAGCGCCGCTTTTCTGGAAAATTAAAATTCAAAAATTCAAACTTCAACCCAGAAACACGCCGCACTTATCACCTAAGCACGCCGTGTTTATTACCTTAGAGACTGAAAATTGATTCATCCGAATTGAATTTCAGTTGTTCAAACCCTCATAAATCCAATATTGGATGGTCACATGATCATCCAGCGCAGAACTGATTAGTCCTTTTCCTGAACCTGAATGAACAATCAATCAAAGACGTAGACGAAACAAACGAGTACCAATATCACAAAAAGACTTAAGACCCGAAACTCCTAAAGAGGTAGTCCTATCTGTTGACGATCTCTCTCTTTATCGACTCTTTATCACATTCATCAATCTTCACGATCCTATGGACGAAACTGACAATGTACCTATGTGGGCAAATGAACGAACAGTTGCTCCCACTCCTGGTCCCGCAATAACTCTACCCAACACTGCTAATGAGTTTGCCATCAAAGGAAACCATCTTACCCTTGTTAAAGGAAATCAATTTGATGGTAGAACAAAAACTGATCCACACATACACATTCACGAATTCCTTGAATTTGTGAAATGTTCAGATACGGAGAAAATGAAAATGAAGTCGTCCGGCTCATGATGTTTCCATTATCCCTAATCGGAGAGGCAAAAACCTGGTTAGATGAACTCGACGAAGGAACCATAGCATCATGGGATGAACTTTGTACCGCTTTTATAAGTCGATTCTATCCCCCAGCCTTATTTGACCGACTTCTCGATGAAATTCGTGCCTTTTATCAACAAGATCGAGAAACTCTGACCGAATCATGGTTACGAATAAAAGAAATACTCAGGAATTGTCATGGACATGGTCTAAGTAAAGGGAATATAATTAAAATCTTTTACCATGGACTTGACGAGAGTACTCAAGAAGCTTTAAACGCTGCTGCAGGAGGAATTTTCCTGTACAAAACACCAAATCAAGCCTATTAATTACTCGAAGACAAAGTCTTGCTCAAACATGATTGGGCTAAAAACCAAAAACCCAAATCCGCTCTTCGCAAAACTGTTGCTTTCGCCGATGAAGGCAGTAGTATTTCTGACACTGACAAAATTATGGCTCGAATGGATGCCATGGCCATCAAAATGGATGCTCAGTATAAAGAAATGAAAGAGAAACGTGAATCTTGCAACAATTGTGGTGGAAATCATTCAACCGCAAATTGCAATGATGATGACACACCTATGTCTCGAGAAGAAGAAGCCAAATTCATGCAAACATTTAGACGATCTCGTTTTTAGAATGATTATCGTAGCCGAGATAATGACAAATGGCGTTCTAATGATAGACCCAATTATAATCGTGATTAACCTCGATCATATTCTGAAGAAAAACCTGATATCCAAAAACAACTGAGTGAATTCATTAAGTCACAACAATCAACGAACACATTCGTTATAAACACTTTCAATGATCTCAAAGATAGACTTGAATCCACCACAAGAAACCACCAAGCTTCTATCCAAAATCTAGAAGAAAAATTCGACAGACTTGCTGAAAAACAATCTAATAGACCACCAGGATCCCTTCCCAGTAACACTACACCTAACCCAAGAAATAATAACTCTAAACCTTATCAACCACCACCAGCACGTCATGAGCATGTGAATGCCATAACAACTAGACATGGTACCTCTTATGAACCACCCCTTAATCCTAGCCAAACACAACCTTCTTTTGAACTCGATAGTGAGGAAGAGGATGAACCATCACCTCAGAAAAAGACAAAAAAAAACAGAAATTCCTGAAACACCTGTTTTGAAACCATACAAACCAAAAATCCCACCCATACCCACAATGTCTTAGAAAAGAGAAAATGGAAGATCAATATGGAAAGTTCCTAGACATGATTCGAGTTGTTCGAATCAATGTTCCATTAATCGATGTTATTGCCGGAATGCCAAACTATGGTAAATTTCTTAAAGAACTTGTTAGCAAGAAAAACAAAATAGAACAAATATCTGAAGCCTTTCTAAGCAATGAATCTTCAGCAATAATCCAAAATAAAGTTCCACCAAAATTAGGAGATCCCAGAAGTTTTCTAATTCTGTGTAATTTTGGTAAATCATTCTCTTGTAATGCCTTAGCTGATCTTGGCGCAAGTATCAATCTCATGCCATATTCTCTCTATGCTAAAATTTCTCTAGAAACCCTCAAACCTACGAAAATGAGTGTTCGACTAGCCGATCGATCTTTTCAATACCCAGTTGGAATAGCAGAAAATATGCTAGTCGAAGTTGGCAAATTCACCTTTCCTGTTGACTTCGTTATTTTAGAAATGGAGGAAGACAGCAAAGTTCCTCTATTTCTAGGAAGACCATTCTTACACACAGCTGACGCAATAACAAAAGTTAAACAAAGAAAACTAAATTTAGGAATCGGAGATGAAAGATTATCTTTCTCGATAGATTCAGCCATGAAACATTCCTACTCTAATGATGACACATGTTTTAGCATAGACGTCATTGACGAAATTCTCGAGGAGGATTTTGACAATTTGCTAAACGAAGGAGTAGATATTCTTCACTCAATTCAAGGAACAATTCTCGAAGGAAAACTCTATGCTGAGTTTGAAGAATTTATTGCCATGAGCGAAGAAATTGACGCCGATGATGAAGAAGAAATCATTTTCGAACAAATAACTTTCGATTCAAAATACAAAACAAAGAAATCTATCGAAGAACCACCCACTGACATCGAACTCAAACCACTTCCTAAACATCTTGAGTATGCTTTTCTCGAAGGAACATCTTTGCTCCCAGTTATAATATCTTCTGAACTCTCAGAAAAGAATAAAGCAGATCTACTCACAGTTCTTAAAAATCATAAATGAGCTTTTGCTTGGAAAACTTCAGACATCCCTGGAATTTGTCCTTCATTTTGCAAACATAAAATACAGATGTTAGATGATAAGAAACCAGTTGTTCAAAAACAAAGAAGATTAAATCCTAATATGCAAGAAGTAGTAAAAAAGAAATAATAAAACTCTTAGATGCCGGAATTATTTATCCTATAGCTGATAGCCCTTGGGTAAGCCCAATTCATTGTGTGACAAAGAAAGGTGGTATCACCGTGGTCAAAAATGAGAATGATGAGTTAGTTCCCACCAGAACAATCACTGGTTGGAGAGTTTGTATTGACTATCGAAAACTCAATGAGGCTACAGCCAAAGATCAATTTCCCCTACCTTTTATGGATCAAATGTTGGAAAGACTGGCAGGAAACGAATACTTTTGTTTTCTCGATGGTTTTTCTAGATACTTTCAAATTCCAGTCGATCCTCTCGACCAAGAAAAAACAACATTTACATGTCCCTTTGGAAAATATGCTTACAGGCATATGCCTTTTGGTTTATGTAATGCACCTGCTACATTTCAAAGATGCATAATTGCAATATTTCATGACATGATCGAAGAATCTATGGAAGTTTTCATGGACGATTTTTCTGTCTTCGGAAATTCATTTAAAAGTTGTTTGGTAAACCTAAGTAAAATGCTTAAAAGATGTGAAGAAGCTAATTTAGTCCTTAATTGGGAAAAATGTCACTTCATGGTTAAAGAAGGAATAGTGATCGGACATAAAGTATCTGGAGCAGGATTAGAAGTTGACAAAGCAAAAATCAAAGTAATAGCAAAATTACCACCGCCTACTAATATCAAAGGCATTAGAAGTTTTCTTGGACATGCCGGTTTTTACCGAAGATTTATAAAAGATTTCTATAAAATAACTAAACCTCTAACAAAATTACTTGAAAAAGGTGTCCCATTCGAATTCGATGAAGAATGCATAAAAGCGTTTGAAACTTTAAAAGAAAAACTCACATGCACACCTATAATAGCAAGTTCAGATTGGAATCTTCCATTTGAGCTAATGTGTGATGCAAGTGAAAGTGCTGTTGGAGCAGTGCTTGGCCAAAGAAAAGAAAAATATTTTCACCCAATCTATTTCGCTAGCAGAACGTTAAATGCAGCCCAACAAAACTATACAATAACAGAAAAACAACTAATGGCTGTTGTATTTGCATTTGATAAATTCAGATCATATCTCGTTCTATCTAAGACAACTGTTTTCAAAAATCACTCAGCCTTAAAATATCTATTTAAAAAACTAGATGCCAAACCTCGTCTTATACGATGGGTTTTACTATTACAAGAATTTGATATTGAAATAAAAGATAAGAAAGGTGCTGATAATGTTGCAGCATATCACCTATCTAGAATTGAGAAACAAGATGGTGATGAGGAAGAATTTGAAATAAACGATTGCTTTCTAGAAGAAATTCTAATGAAAATAAACACTGACAAGGAACCTTGGTTTGCCGATTTTGCAAATTATTTGGTTGGAAAATTCTACCTAAAAATATGACATACCAACAAAAGAAAAAATTCTTTTCCGAACTTAAAAACTTTCTTTGGGAAGAGCCACATCTTTTTAAGATATGTCCTGATGGGATCATAAGAAGATGTGTGGCAGGACCTGAAACCCGATCAATTCTGGATGCATGTCATTATGGACCAACTGGAGGACATTATGGACCATCAGTTACAGCTAGAAAAGTCCTAGAATCTGGTTTCTATTGGCCAACAATATTCAAAGAAGCTCAAACCTTAGTACAACTTTGCGATGCATGTCAAAAAATTGGAAATATATCAAAACGTGATGAAATGCCTCTAAAATATATATACAAGTATGCGAGATATTTGACATATGGGGTACAGATTTCATGGGACCTTTTCCAAAATCCCATAAGTTCGAATACATACTGTTAGCTATTGATTATGTCTCAAAATGGGCAGAAGCCCAAGCTCTTCAAACTAATGATACAAAAGTCGTTATAACATTTCTTAAAAAACTCTTTTGTCGTTTTGGAGTTCCAAAAGCTTTAATCAGCGACAGAGGAACACATTTTTGTAATCAAATGATGGAAAAAGCAATGAAGAAGTATGGTGTAAACCATCGTTTTTCGACATCATATAATCCTCAAACTAGTAGTCAAGTAGAAAACACAAACAGAGCCTTAAAAAGAATCCTTGAAAAAACTATAAAAGACAATCCTGCTATTTGGTCTAAAAAATTGGATGACGCTCTGTGGGCTTTCCGCACAGCATACAAAACACCTACGGGAACAACAGCCTATAAATTAATATATGGAAAAGCTTGTCATTTACCACTAGAAATTAAACATCGTGCGTATTGGGCACTAAAAAATTGTAATACCGACTTGATAGGTGCTGGAGAAAAACGTATGTTTCAAATACATGAGTTAGACGAATTCCGTTTATATGCTTATGAAAATTCTATACTATACAAAGAAAGAACAAAAATCTCGTATGATCGAAAACTTAAAATCCGTAAAGAATTCAACAAAGGAGACAAAGTGCTACTATTTCATACAAAATATAAATTCAAACAACCGAAATTAAAATCACGTTGGCTTGGACCATACATGGTGAAACACCAATATCCATCCGGATATGTGGAATTATATGGAAAAGATGATAAAACTTTTATTGTAAATGGCCACAGACTTAAACTACATAATGAAAGAAGAAAGTTACAATGATCAAAGGGCGGAACTAACTCCCTTCTTCCCTAAAACTTAAAACAATACGTACTTGTGAGTCTAGCTTAAGACTCCTTGAAAAACAAGCACTTCTCGGGAGGCAACCCGTGATTTCTATTTAAGTGTAGAGGCATTATAGCCTTATTATGGTTTAAAAAAAATAAATAAAAAAATAAAAAAGAAAAAAAAAATTGTGTGTTTGTTTATTTTTGCAGGTTTTATGAAAATACATGGATGCTTGCTGACAAGTCTACTACATCAACTCCCTTCGATAGCCCCGGGAAGTTTCGATCCTTTTTTCTCAACTATCCTATTTTTATTTTTATTTTTCAGTCTTTCACATTGGGGACAATGCTCAACTTAAGTGTGGAGGGAGGACAAATAGGATAAGTCGAGCGTATTCAACATTATTGCTTGCTCTATAAATTTTCAAAAATTTTAGGTTCTATATTAGAATTTGATAAAAAAAAAATGCAAGGCATATCAATACACATCTAGCACAAAGTACAAACCCCATTAAATTGTGAGAATATTCTTAGCCTTTATATGAAGTGTATAGCATTTTTGCACTTCCTGTTTTATGATATATGAGTGTGCCGGTAATTCATTTTAACTCTAGAACTTGTGCATGTATATCGTTTACTAAATCGCAGTGAGGTTAATTTATAGACGGATATAGATGATGAAAAGGCAAAATACCCACCAAAATCAACCCTATCCTTATCTCATACCACAAAATTACCGCTTATAATCAGCCGGAAATAAATAAAGTATATCAAAGCATTTTTGCTATTATCCTTCTATTTGCTAGCCGCTAGTAGTATAAAAATAAAGAAAAAAAATGAATGATGAATAAAGGAAAAGAAAAAATGTATATGCCTAAAGAAAAAATATATATAATAAAGTGATGATGGCTAGCAATGGTATGGTTTAGTGAATCAGTATGGCTGTTATATCTCTCAAACACAAAACACCCAAGTTATCCTTTATCCCTGAAACAAAATAAGCCTTATTTTGCCTTCTTTTGATATATTTGTCTAGTGCTCACGCCGCAACGGTTATGTTTATGTATCTTGTACAAGCCTATGGTAGTTTTCTTGATTTATGTCTATGCAAATTGAGTGTTCCCATATAATCACCCTATTGAGCGAAATTGTGTGAATTTAAATAAATCCTATATGAGGTGATCTAGTGTGTATCAATGCCATATATGAAATATCTTTGTCTCTAACAAATAATTTTCCTTCATGAATTTATCTTTCAAAAAGCCTTAATCTGTTTTGTCGCTTACATTGCTTGAAGGCAAGCAATAGCTAAGTGTGGAGGGATTTGATGATGCTCGAATTATACATATTTTATATAGCGTTATTTGTTAGTTTCTATATGATTTATAAGGACTTTCGATACTTAATTGCATGAAAATACGTTGCAGGTCCTCTAGACAAAGATCTCCGCTAGCCAAGGCAAAATGTGCAAATCCAAGATAATCTTATGATAAAGCCTATTCCAGCAGGAAAGAGCGCCGAGCTTTTGTCTCAAGTGCGCTGGTTACGGGGGCGAGCATAATACCATATAATCTTAGTCAAAGTCAAGCAAAGCATGCCGATTTTATATCTCAAGCACGCCAACCTTCAGCCTCTATTAATGACCCTTCCCCAAGAAAACTCTTGAAGGTCGCCGTTGTTTATTACCAAGTGCGCCGACATTCTATGGAAAGCACGCCGATCTTTTGTTCATCTGCGGCGTACTTCAGTATCTGGCTAGTCAACCTCTGTCTATAAATAGAGCCTCATTTCGCCTCATTTTACACACCAACACTCCTCCCAACAACCAACAAAGCTCTGATAACATTCATCTCGTGTTCCAATCATTGGGGTGACAGAAATTAAGTCAAAGTTCTAAAAGCATTGTAATACTGTCTCCAGAGTGTATTATGTAGAGGGACTTGGGCACAATCTATTTTCTATGGGTCAATTTTGTGATTTCGATCTCGAAGTTGCATTCAGGAAACATAAATGCTTCGTTAGAGAATTAGATGGTATTGACCTACTTAAAGGTAGTCGTGGCACGAATCTTTACACCATCTCTATCGAAGACATGATGCGATCCTCTCCCATTTGCTTGCTTTCTAAGGCATCAAAGAACAAATCATGGCTATGGCATCGCCGGTTGAACCACTTGAACTTTGGCACAATTAATGAACTTACACGCAAAGATCTTGTTCGAGGCATGTCCAGGTTGAAATATGAAAAATATCATCTTTGTTCGGCTTGTCAATTGGGAAAAAGCAAGAAACACACTCACAAACCCAAAACTGCCTACACCATTACGGAAGTTCTTTACACCCTTCGCATGGATCTGTGCGGTCCAATGAGAGTAAAAAGTATCAATAGGAAGAGATACGTTCTAGTTATTGTAGATGATTACTCTAGGTTTACATGGGTGAATTTTTTGAGATCAAAGGATGAAACTCCAGAGATTATCATAAAAGTAATCAAGCAACTGCAAGTCACACTTAACAAAACTGTTAGATTCATCCGCACAGACAATGGAACTGAGTTTGTTAACCAACAACTTACTCAGTTCTATAACAGTATTGGGATAAGTCACCAAAAGAGTGTTCCACGCATACCTTAGCAAAATGGAGTTGTTGAAAGACGAAACCGTACCCTTGTTGAAGCTGCTCGAACCATGCTGATATTTTCCAGAACTCTAATTTTCTCTGGGCGGAAGCTATTGCAACTGCTTGCTACACTCAAAACCGATCTTTGATACATCCTCTCCACAACAAAACTCCTTGTGACCTAGTGCATCTAAGAAAGCCTGACCTCTCCTTCCTACGTGTGTTTGGTGCACTATGTTACCCAACCAATGACAGTGAAGACTTGGGTAAACTTAATGCTAAAACAGATATTGGAGTCTTTGTTGGATATGCACCAAATTGCAAGGGATACCGAATCTACAACAAAAGAACCCGGCAAATCATGGAAACTATTCACGTTACATTTGATGAGCTGACTGAGCAACTGGTTCCGGGACACACCAGATCTGGACCCGCACCTAATCTTTTGTCTCCTGGACCAATCAGTTCAGGCCTTGTATAGCATCCCACTCCTGCATCACCTTATGTACCACCCACAAGTGAAAATTTGGAGAGTCTTGACAAAGATATAACCATAATCTATGAGCTGAGATCGCATCCATATGATTTGAGCACAGCAGGCAGACATGGCTACGTATTCAGCTTTTGTTGATTACAGTGATGTACAATCCTGCTTCTTTGACTGTGTCCTTTTACTACCAAATGAGATTTGTTACGAAATATTGTGCCTTCTGCATCCATCTTGTTTTTCCAAATCCATTAAAGTCCAATGATGTGTCGAAGAGTGATGTTGGTAGAACGTATGCATATTAGACGGATCCAAATTGCGAGAAGATGACTCTGCTATATCTGGAATGGTTGGAGCCGGTGCAAATGGATTGAAGAAAGCATTTCCGTCATAATCTGCAGGTGCAGGTACTTCTTGATTTTGTTGATCAGCAGCTGTTTCTTTGTTATTGGAAGCAGTTTGTTCTTCTGTTGTTGGAGAATCGATTGGAGGTGCATTTGCAACAACGGTTGTTGTTGTGGATTCAGGTGTATCTTTGAATTGCAATAGTATCAGGTTGTGCAGCAGAAACAGTGGATACATCTGGTGCACTTTGATCAAAAGTATCATCAAACAACGGAGCAAAGAGCGTTTCCAATTCTTTACAAGTTAGTGACAATGGTTTAGTTGAAGGATCTGGGAAGTTAAGACGGTTGGTTGCAGGTCCTAAGTTGTTGCACTCAGAAACCATTTCAGTAAGCTCATCAAAATTAGTGTGAATAGTCTCCTGAATTTCCCTAGTGCGACGATTGTAGATTCGAAGACCTTTGGAGTTCTCACAATATCCTATGAAGATACCTATGTCAGCTTTAGCTTTGAGCTTTCCTAAATCATCACGATCATTATTTGGGTAGCAAAGAGCTCCAAAGACATGGAAGTGTTTAATGTTAGGTTTGCGTTGAACAATCTCATAAGGAGTTTTGTTGTGGCGTTGGTTGATCATACAACGATTTTGGGCATAACATGATGTTGATACAGCTTCAACCCATAAGTAATCTGGTAATTGAGCATTGATAAACATCGTTCTTGTAGCTTCCACTAACGTTATGTTGCGTCTTTCGACAACCTCACTCTGTTCGGGACTTCTTGCAATTGATGTCTGATGTTCAATTCCCACTTTCTCAAAATATGCACGAAGAGTTTCACTCTTGAATTCAGTTCCGCTGTCTGTTCTGACTGTTCTGACGGTGTTATGAAGCTGAACCTGAATAAAGGTGATGATCATTGAAGGAGCTTGGTCTTTGCTTCAAAGAAAGTAAACCCAAGTCCATTTGGAGTAGTCATCAACAATTACTAGGATGTACCGTTTACCATTAATCGTTTGAACACGCATTGGGCAACACAAATCCATATGAAGAAGTTGAAGAACATGATCAGTACTAGGTTCAGTATTTGAATTGAAGTGTGTACGTTTGTTCTTTCCTTGTTTACAAGTGGGACATAAGTGATCCTTTGAATATCTAAATCTTGGAAGACCGTCAACTAGTTTATGGCGAGCAAGGTCTGTCATGGTTTTGAAGTTTAGATGAGACATACGCTTGTGCCATAACCAGGATTTTGTCGAAGTAGCTTTTGAAAGAAGACATATGGGAGAGGAAGCAATCATGTCGGACATTGAGATAGTATAAAGACTGTTTCCACGTGTGCCTGACATAAGATCATTCCCTTTGAGATCGCGAACGAAGCAAGTTTTCTCCCTAAATGCTACTTCCAAATCCCCATCACAGAATTTTCCGACTGATAAAAGGTTGTGTCCAAGGCCTTCAACATAATAAACACGACTAATTTCGATGTTGCCATTAACATAGTCACCGTATCCCATTATTGCAGCGAAATGATCATTCCCGAATCTGACAGTGCTGATGAACTTTGGGACAAAGTTTGTTAAAAATTTAAGGTTGCCTGTCATATGTCAGGTACTGATGCGCGTGATGTGTCATTGCGGTTTAGCAGTGTTAATGCCTACTCAAGTTTTACATTTATATTTAGCCGACTTATCAATAACACACACACTTAACGAGCAGTGTACCCGGTCAGTATGAATATAATGGTAAGTAGAGTGTCGACCACTAAGAGTGGAACGATTTACCTAGTTAACCTAATCAGTATTTTAATATCCTAAGTTAGTTTTACAGCTTAATCTAACGCAAGGGGGTTCAGCCTGAGATACTGGCACAGATTAGTTGAGTTAAACAGTAAATTAAACTAATGAGCACGAATCAGCGAATAGCATACACGTACACAGATAGATAATAGAAACTATAAGAAGAATTGTCCTGATAATTAAGTAGCTTGTCACTTGTTTTATTGCTAGTTTTATATGAAGTGTACGTAATTAAATCTTTCTCGTTGGCTCTAATCATATCGGTTGGTCCACCCTTAATGATAACTTATGACTATCCTATTCATCCAAAGACGTCAGATTAAATAGGCGAGGAAGGGGTATGGCAGCCCAAGCAGTGCTCAGCTAGACACAGAGGTTATCAATGCACTAATATAAGTCACCAAAGACATCATCATATAAACTTTAATTGATGGGAAAGCAATTTTAAGAGGTGTGTATGATTTTCCGTAGTCACATACACATGCCCATCTATCCTGATGAATTAAAGCGTACTATTACAATAAAACAAAGCTACTTAATGAATTAAATACATGCAGGACCTTCTTACAGCTCTAATATCTCCGATTTGGGTGTGTCTTGTGTTGCTTCTTCGACTAAACTCGGCTCCTTGGGGTTATGTTGCACACAAAATTCGTCTAGGTCTTGGGGTATTTATAGTTTCTGTCTTAGGGTTCGATGCGGCGCATGTAATGAGCAGATGCGGCGCATTTACTTAACTTCGCGTGGGGTCCAAGATTAATATATTCTGGAATATTCGTACACCGTCTTCAGATGCGGCGTAACTTGTATCTTTATGCGGCGTAACTTGAATCTTTATGCGGTGCATGTCCTTCAGTGTCTTGGATTGTATCTGGTGAAGTCTTAATAGTGATACGCCATATGTCAGAAGTACAATGCGGCGTATCTGGAGTAGAACAAGCTTGATCTTCTTCGTTGACCAAAGTTTCATAAGCGGCGCATGGTAAAATTCCATGCGGCGCATTCTTCAAAGTCAGGCAATGGTCTTTGAATTCATCTAAGTATGATATTGCGGCGTATCTGGTGAGAGAGATACGGCGCATCTTCTGGATTTCAGTAGACTTTTAACATCTTGCTCGTTTTGCTCCATAATTAGTCCAAAATTGCTAAGTTTCACCTATTACCTGTTTTTACCTGAGAATCACTAAAGTAAACATTAAAGTACCGATTCTCATACGAAATAAAGTAAAACAAGTCAAATAAATAGGATAAATGATGATAATAATATGCACTTATTTGAGTTCATCAAATATCCCCCCACTTGAACTTTACTTGTCCCCAATTAAACCTTAGATTCAACTTATGAAAATGTATCCTAAAAGGTATTAGGATTTATTTTTATAGTTATGCACGTATTTGTCTTATCATAATCACACAACCAAACACTTAACGAGTTAGAAACAAAATAATTTTTCAATAAAAACAATTCTAAATCGTTTAGTTGCTAAGTTGTGATGAATATTCTATCATAAGCTTGACAAGTATACGCATCTCCCCCACTAAAGCTAAGGAGTAACAAGTCTAAAGCGGTAAAAAGGGTTTTGAGGCTTAAGGGTTAAACCTAGCTTCGTTCAAACATTTCCTGTATAAACTTAGTAGATCGCTAGCGCGAGTCTTCGATGCTTCAACTAACGGATGGTTACTAGTGCACTTCCTGGATCGCTGGCTCGTTATTTGCATAACGGATGGTCACCAAGTCACACACTAGATCGCTAGCGCATTAATCAATTAATCTAATACTCGGATGGTCACTACCTTATTCATACATTTAACATTCTTACTTAGCCATCATCATATCTGGATGCTCGAAAGCTAGCACAAATATAACAATACGGTTGGGTAGGGATAACATTTAGGATATAAATTAGTGTAAAATAGAAAATAAACAAACAAATAAATTAAAATCCTAAATGTGGTTAATTACTTTCCCAACCATCCCATGAATAAGACTCATATCATTGAATAACTCATGCTTTTGACTCATGTAACTCACGCTTTAGGTAGACACGAATTATACTCAATAAAATTTTAAACAAAGAATAATCCTTAGTTGGCGTTCCCATAACGGGCAACTCCCATTCAATCCATAAATATAATACAACAACAAATAATGGTGATATCTCCCACTTAATACAAAACTTTACATAAGTTGGTTAAAAAAACTTCCAACTTCTTCTCTTTCTTTTTCTTTTCTATTTTTTTTTTTTTTTTTTTTTTTTTTTTTGTAAAATTTCACAACTTTTTCTATCACTATTTTCCGGATGATTTTTCCATACTTTTTGTCATAGCTTTTCAGATAACTGTAATTATGAAATAGTAAACACACTGAAAAATAAACTAAAATTATACAATATGTACTTTCACTCCAATTGCATTGTGCAATTTCCTAACCTAACCAAAGATAATGAATTACGCACGCGAACACATGTAATGTAATGAAACACACTTTGCCTAAAGTAACTAACCACGGATTTTAATCTACAGGGTAGGCTAAGGTGTAAGGATGTAACGAAACATTTTTACAAAGGTGTAAGAAACGAAAGGAATGGCTCTGAGGGTTTTTCTAGGGGTATCTTACTCTAAAAGTGAGAGTAAACAAGAGGGTTTATACGGGGGTTAACTAACTAATGTAGTTAGTTAATATCACATAACATGTAAAGGCTTTTTGGGTGTAACCTAGAAATTTACCAAGCTAGACAAGTCACTCCAATTATATCGATAATACTCATTATGGTGGTCTCGAATAGTATACAAGCCAAGTTCTAAAGTTTACAAGTCACCGGCACACTAAAGTTTTGGAAGAAATAAGGTTATATGTGCGGTTATGTAATTTAGACTTAAATAAGAACATGCTAAAAAATTTTAAATTTTGATATATTAAGCGTATTTTAAGCATATTTTGAAAATTTAGGACAAGTAAGCATTCTAATTCTCCATCCCCTCACTTAAGTTAAACAACGTCCTCATTGTTTGTGTCAAAGGTTAAAAACAGGAAAATAAAAGAATTAGAACGGAAAAACTTCCCTGATATTTGCTCGGAATGATCCTCCATTGTGTTTATGAGCAAAAATCAACTTTCTTGTGGATGAGAACGTTTAAGCTTCATGAATGATGTTTCCATAGAAAGTGCAGGAATCTATAATACCACCTAGGCTTTAACACACCTGAGTTAAGAAGGTTCAAACTTGCATAATACATAAGTAGTTAGTAAAAACCTAAAAATTAAAAATTAAAAATCATCAGGTCAGTCGATACGCCGCATCCTATGGAAGAAGATGCACCGTATCGAGCCTGGAATAAATACAAAATAAAATATTATACAGGATAGGATGCGTCGCATCTATTTTACCAGATGCAGCGCATGTAGTTACCAGACAGACTGTTAATGTCTGTTTATAGACTTCTTCGTGCCATATTCGATTACGAGAATTCCAAATGGATGCTGAACTTAATGCCAGGCTTTACCATCATAACAAACACCGATTAATAAGTCATAAATATATTAATATGTTGAATCCACGATTAATACAATCGATAGGTTAATAACATCGTATAAATACAAAATGAATCAAGAAGATCAAGATCACTAATCATGTGATAAATAGGAAAAGTGTGTTCGTCCTTCTTGGTCCCCCGATGTCTTTCTATTATTAAGCTGCATATAATCAAGACTTGATATAATTGTAATTAATCATTTGATAAAATCACAGGAATCATTACGTCAACAGTTCCTGGAAGAATCGTGTTGACTTTCCCTAGGGTGGCACAGAACGCGGGTGAAACCGCTTTCAATGCACACGATTATTCCAGCATTGGCGTTTATGATTCCTTGTGATGCGCGCTGTGCTACGTCAGGAGTTCCCCAATATGATATGTTTCAAAATTCCCAAAGGAAATCGTTTTGCAAGAGCGATTTCTATCCAAGTGTTCCTGCGTTCAAAAACCATCTTCATGGAAAAGTTTAAGTGAGATAAGTAAGCGCTATTTGATAAACCATTATATGATGCGGCGTATGATCAAAATACTAGACGCCGCATCTTATAAGTATTAGATGCGGAGCAATAGAAAATAAATACGCCGTATCTTTCGAACTTCCAGTACATATGTAAAGATCGAGTATCATGGTTCCCAAAAATTTTGCAAAGCTACCAATAGAACATTACTCAATTAATCCGTCTAAAATCCTGCTAATCTTATTGTAATCGAAATAATTCCTTTTGCCACTAGTAGTAAAATCCTCATCCGTAATTATACCCTTATGACCAATTATAACAATGTAGATTCAAACCTTTATGAGAGAAGATCAAAGTACGAAGTTAAAGGTAATGATAGATCAGAAGTAATACCTTAATAACTTGAGTGGCCAAGGGATTAAGAAGATAGTGTAGCCCATCGATGCATAATTTTTCATATATTTTAAGTAGGTGTTAAAATTCTTTTTAGGTTAAAGACCGATGGTTAAAAGCTTTATAAAGACAGTTCAAGATGCGGCGCATTAGGTAACAATGCGCCGTATCTTGAAATAATATCTTCATCATAAAAAGTGCAGTTGATGCGGCATATCAAGGAAATCGATCCGCCGCTTTTCTTCCACCAATTCGAAAACTGTTTTTAATATAAATATAAAATACGTCGTATCTGTAAAAACAGATGCGTCGTATGGCGTTAGGGATTTGAAAAATTCTTATTAAAAACAGAATACGCCGTATCTTGGTGAAAAGATACGTCGTACTCGAATTATTAAACGCGTTGTATTTATAAAATTAGAAAGCAATACGCCGCATCTGTGAAACAGATGCGCCGTATCGTTTGTATCACCACAATACAACGACAACAGTTAGTACAGAAAACAAAGAAAAATAAAATAAAAACAAAAATTACAGAAAATAAAAACAAACAAAAACAGTAAATATGCAAATATACAATGAATGCAATCTAATTAATATACAACAAGTTAGTGGTTAAAATCTGAAAACCTAATAAAAAGAAAATCTAATTAAATTACTAATTAAATTAACACATAAATTGATGCGTGGTTTTGCGACCTTACAACAGGTTTTACCTCTCGAGGGATCTCAAGAGGCTTACAATCCCACCAGGCAGTGTACCTGACCGATGTAGTATAGTGTAGTGGTAAGTACGGGGGATTGATCGTTCTCTCACAGGGAATAGTATTCGTTAGGTATGAAAAACTACTCTAATAGGTCTAAGGATGAGGGATGATTATTTTTTTATTTTTTTATTTTATGAAAGCAAGTAAAATCTCGGGTTTGAAGGATTGGGCGGAATTAGTTGCTAGCCAACTAACCCAAAAACTACTATTGCAAATAAAATAAAAATAACTAAAACTAAGTGGTTGTGAAACTTATATGGAGACAAGTGTGTTTACTTAGATTTTCTTACTCCCTAACTATCTTTTACCGGTTAATTAGTGTGTATTAATTGCGTGTATGACGGGTGTATTCCTTAATACCATTCGTGGGGTGGCGTACGTACTTCCCCAACTCTATAAGCTCCTACTTCACTCCTATGTCGAGCCTGCTAGAAGCTCCTAACATGGGATCATTAGAATTCGCTCATGCATTAAATACAACCATAAAAACCTAGTACGCATTGGTTCATGTTTCTTAAGACGTTCAAGCAAGTTACCGTATAGGAGGTTAGCCAGTTTTCTTAAGCCTAACATCGATAAACAATCATCCAATACAAGTAATAACACACCAACAACCAATAATCAATAGTTAGTTTTCATTAGATCTAAGCAAACACAAAATAAATCTAGCCTAGCATGTTAATTGAAAGACATGCATAAGATATAATTAACCAACACATAGACATATTGATTAATTTGAATGGAGACTTATTGTTAATTGAACATGGAAGAATCAAGGGTAAAAACCCCTTGAAAAAGCTGTCAAAGTCGTCTAGGGTTTGTTCCCAAAAAATGGCACACCAATGAATGAAAAATAGAAAAGTATATATAGAAAATACACTCTGACGGCGCCAGCTTATACGCTCTGACGCCGTCAGCTCGCCGCCATTAGGGTTCTCGGATGGCCTAGATCTACTTCTGACGCCGTCACTTGTAAACTTGCTCTGGGCCGTCTCTCTTTAGCATTACACCTGACGGCCTACATTTCCTAACACCTGACGCCGTCAGGTGTAAACATCACATTTTCTTCTTAGGGCGTCACGTATAGTTAGAATCCACTCCTTTGTCTTGGTTGGCTGACGGCGTCACCTTGTGACCCTGACGCCATCAGGAAGGATTTCCAGCATTCTTTTGAGATTTTGCCGTTTTCTTCACTTTATGCTCCAAAAACGTCCAAAATGAGGTGTTTTCCAGAATTCTTCTCAAAAGTACCTAAAATGACAAAAGGAACGATTTAAAGCAATATTTGATCATATTAACACGAATTAGGGTTTAAATGACCCCCTAAAACGGGTATACTTTTCACCTCATCATAAATACAATTCACTCCCCGGCAGCGACGCCAAAAACTTGATGCGCGTGATGTGTCGTTGCAGTTTAGCAGTGTTAATGCCTACCCAAGTTTTACCTAGTTAACCTAATCAGTATTTCAATATCCTAAGTTAGTTTTACAGCTTAATCTAACGCAAGGGGGTTCAGCCTGAGAGACTGGCACAGATTAGTTGAGTTAAACAGTAAATTAAACTAATGAGCACGAATCAGCGAATAGCATACACGTACACAGATAGATAATAGAAACTATAAGAAGACCTGTCCTGATAATTAAGTAGCTTGTCACTTGTTTTATTGCTAGTTTTATATGAAGTGTATGTAATTAAATCTTTCTCGTTGGCTCTAACCATATCGGCGGGTCCACCCTTAATGATAACTTATGACTATCTTATTCATCCAAAGACGTCAGATTAAATAGGCGAGGAAGGGGTATGGCAGCCCAAGCAGTGCTCAGCTAGACACAGAGGTTATCAATGCACTAATATAAGTCACCAAATATATCATCATATAAACTTTAATTGATGGGAAAGCAATTTTAAGAGGTGTGTATGATTTTCTGTAGTCACATACACATGCCCATCTATCATGATGAATTAAAGCGTACTATTACAATAAAACAAAACTACTTAATGAATTAAATACATGCAGGACCTTCTTACATCTCTAATATCTTCGATTTGGGTGTGTCTTGTGTTGCTTCTTCGACTGAACTCGGCTCCTTAGGGTTATGTTGCACACAAAATTCGTCTAGGTCTTGGGGTATTTATAGTTTCTGTCTTAGGGTCGATGCGGCGCATGTAATGAGCAGATGCGGCGCATTGACTTAACTTCGCGTGGGGTCCAAGATTAATATATTCTGGAATATTCGTACACCGTCTTCAGATGCGGCATAACTTGAATCTTTATGCGGCGCATGTCCTTCAGTGTCTTGGATTGTATCTGGTGATGTCTTGATAGTGATACGCCGTATGTCAGAAGTATAATGCGGAGTATCTGGAGTAGAACAAGCTTGATCTTCTTCGTTGACCAAAGTTTCATAAGCGGCGCATGGTAAAATTCCATGCGGCGCATTCTTCAAAATCAGGAAATGGTCTTCGAATTCATCTAAGTATGATATTGCGGCGTATCTGTTGAGAGAGATACGGCGCATCTTCTGGATTTCAGTAGACTTTTGACATCTTGCTCGTTTTGCTCCATAATTAGTCCAAAATCGCCAAGTTTCACCTATTACCTGTTTTTACCTGAGAATCACTAAAGTAAACATTAAAGTACCGATTCTCATACGAAATAAAGTAAAACAAGTCAAATAAATAGGATAAATGATGATAATAAAATGTACTTATTTGAGTTCATCAGGTACAGCCGCTATCAACAATCCAAAGAACAATTTGCACCACCTGCATCACACGAAGACGACAAAGATAGAGTGATGGTAACAGTGGAACCTGAAGAAGTTGTGGGTTCTGATGGGTTAGAAACACACGCATTAATAATTTTAGGTATCCATTCATAACTAGGTTTCCTTTGTAACCAACATTGCCATATCCAACTAGATTGGGCTTTCTTCTTAGGGAATTCGCTAAGTGCTTTAATTGTCTTAGGAATTGTTGTTTCAACAATGGGAGTAACTACATCATCCTTAGAAACTACACTTGGCTTTTTACCTAGCACAAACTTAGAAGCTATTGTGGGCCTAGAGGTAATGCCAGATGTACGTTTCTTTTTACGATTTAAAAGAGAATTAGCTACACATTTTGAATGATCACTAGATAACACACTTTACAACAAAACACACAAGATGCATTAATATTAAAACATTCAAAGGTTCATCATCCGTTACACTGATAGTACAATTACAATTTGCCAAATCAGAATCTAAATCAGATGCAACATGATTTTTATTCAAAGTCCTAAGGTGATCTTCTACTTCAGAGGCTTATAGTGATCCGCTTCTACGTTGCAAGATCCTATTCTTCTTTTTAAGGCTCTTACGCTTTGATCTGCTAACGCTAATAGTGGTGACTATTCTTGTAGAAGTTGAAGCATTCAAATTAGAAGTCTGAGGTTGTGTTTCCCTAGGGGAGGTGTCGATGTTGTACATTCCTGGTGCTATGACATTTGTGTTAACAAACTTTCCTTTTTTCAAGTAGCTTAATTTTCTCTTTTAACTCAATGATGATGTGCTGCTTTTCTTGAATTTCACTGTGAAGTTTGTTATTTGACTGAAAGAAGGCATCACGGTGTCGTTGCCATTCAGCATTTTCAACTTTTAATGCGGCAATTTCCCTTTCACATTCTAAAAGTTGACTTTGTAAAACTGCATTTTCTTTATCAAATGACGTTGAAGTGTTTTGACTCTGCAATTTTAATTCAAAATCAAGACTTTGTGTTTGAAACCATTCAAGCTTATGTTTAAGTTGACAAATTTCCTTTGAAAGTATGCTTTTCACATCATCACTGTATTTTGAGAGAGCCTCATTTTTAGTTTTTAAGATCTCAAGTTCATATCTCAACATTTCAGTATCAGTAGTATGATCATCAACAAGCATAGAGGTACCAGATTCATAAAGAGAATTCATAGTCACAGATAATATATCAGCATTAAGAACATGTTCTAAGAGTCGATCTCCCTTTTTTTGCAAAACTCTGTTTTGACCTTTTTGTTTTGAAATCGATTGTTCAGTTGCATTGAAAACTTCCATCATAGATGTTACCTCTTTCTAGAGTTCCTGTTCCCAGTGTGTAGCACAAAGACGCAAATGTTGAACGTGTGGAAAAATTGTTTTTGAAAAACTTCTCTATTTTCTTTTTCATAAGCAGATTGAAAAGTGGAAACAGTTATTTTTGAGTTACGTTCAATTGCTTGTTCTAGAAATTTGATGTCTTCCATAAACGTATCAAAATACCTAAGTACGTGAAAACGTTTTGGTAATGGTGTAATGTGACCAGAATCTGGTAAAGGACCATTTATTTGTGCCACTGGTTTAACATGACCAACGTCAGAAGATGAATCATGAATTTGTATTAAAGACCATGGTTGTCCGGTTTTCTCTTTTTGAGGCACAAAAGAATCATTTAAATGAGGGAATGTTGAATAGTCAAAAGGTTTGTTGTAAAAAACATTGCTCATTTTAGATCGTCTCTCATCTTCTAGTTCCATTTCTTCCTCACAATTATATACAACAACACGCACAACAGATTCATCAAATAATTGTTCTGCACTATACAACTTTGGAATTTCCTTGAGTGCTGTCTTTAGAAAACGAGGTTTATCGTCACCAAGAGCAAACCATACCCATGAGGGTTTGTTTTAAAGTAAACTTTTGAATTGTAGTGATTTACTCACCCGTTTTATAAACAACATGTTGAAACTCTTTAAGTTTGCGTTCCAATTCAACAATTTCTTCAACGTAAGAATCAGTCCGTTTCCTTGACCTTTGTTTATATTCTTTAAACTTAGCTTGACAAGTTGACAACTCAGTTTTGGTTTTTAAAAGCTCTTCATTGAGTAGATTAACTTGTTGTTTGTGTTCAAACGTTTCTTTTTCCATTTGAGAAATCAAATTGTTTTTGGAAGCAGTTAATTCACGAATTTGATGTTGTAAATCTTGTTCTTGAACATAAGATTTTTGAAAAGCAACTTCAAAACTTTTTTCTCTATTATCTCGTGTTTCAAAATTAGTGATTTGTATTTTACAGCACTCAAGATCCTTAGTNTTAGCTTGACAAGTTGACAACTCAGTTTTGGTTTTTAAAAGCTCTTCATTGAGTAGATTAACTTGTTGTTTGTGTTCAAACGTTTCTTTTTCCATTTGAGAAATCAAATTGTTTTTGGAAGCAGTTAATTCACGAATTTGATGTTGTAAATCTTGTTCTTGAACATAAGATTTTTGAAAAGCAACTTCAAAACTTTTTTCTCTATTATCTCGTGTTTCAAAATTAGTGATTTGTATTTTACAGCACTCAAGATCCTTAGTCAATGATGCAATTTTGGTTTTCAATTTAGCATTAATTTCATTACATTTCTGAGCCTGGATTTGGGTGGTCATAAGTGCAGTCCTAAGGTCTGAATCTGGACCAAGCGTAGGTTCATTTTGTTCAAAGTGATCATCGTTTTCATCGTAAACTGGATCTGTGGAAAACTAGAAGGGGGGGTTCAATAGTTTTACGTCTTTTTAAATTTATAAAACTTGGTTTCAAAATATTGATTAGAGTTTATTCAATTGTTTGTTTGAAAAACCTTTGATTAGAGTTTAGTATTAAAAAAAACTATATGATCTATTATATGTGTCCTTTTAGGTTTGTTATAAAAACTTTGTTTTTGAAAACTTTGTTTACTATAAAAACTTTTGATACGAACTTATGTGAATTCAAGTCTTGCACAATATAAACAATTATAACTAAGTACTAAAGCAATAATAATGTAAATAAGATAATAAGTAAGAGATGGAAAGATCGAACCGCGAGACAAGAGATTTATAGTGGTTCGGCAATAAGGACACCTTCCTAGCCCTACTCCACTCCCCGAGTCACCTACTCGAGAGTTTTCTTCACTATGTCAACAAGCTCCCTTATGGCGGAAAAAACCTTATACACCTTTGCTTACACCGATTTATGACACTAAGCTAAATGTCGAGTTCTAATCCTAGCTAGAACCAATCTCACACCACAAATCACTACACTACTTCGTCACAACTTCTTCACAACTACTTCACAGCTTCTTCACACCTAAGCACTACTTAATCACACTACCTCTTCTTCACACCTATACTACTTGCACACCACAATCACTTCACAACTTCTCTACCTACACACCTTACTAGCCTAATTCCTTATGCTTACTTCTATCTAACTAATATTCACAACCAATACACAGATGGATGAATAATGTACAAGTGATGATGCACAAACAACTTGGATGTGGAGGTCACAACAAGTTGTAATACTTCTTGTCTTGAAGGATTGAAGTATTCTTCTCTTGCACATTAAAGGTTGAAGCTTGGATCACTTGGAAACAAAAGCTTATGATTATATGATCAAAGGGTTTAAGAGAATGGTATAGAAGATTTAGATTAGTAAGTTTATAGTGCAAAAGGTGAGGAAAAATGCCAGATTTGAGCCAGTAATTATAGAGGAAAAATACTGTTTGGGAGCGTGGCCGGTCCCCTTAATTAGGGGCTGGTCCCCTTTATAATTAAGGGGACCGCCTTTATAATTAAGGGGGCCGCCCAAAAATATTTTCAGAACTTTTGTTTTTTCGTCGGGAAGGTTTTTCCTGAAGAATATAGCCGTTTTTTGGGTAGAAATTTGAATTCAAAATATTTATTTTTAATAAAACATTTATTATAAATACAAAAATATTTTGTATAAGTTTAAAAATGTTTGTCTCACTTTATAAAAAATGTAAGGTTTGTAAAAATAAAAATTCCTTTGATCATAAAATGCATTAGACACTTTGTTTATTCATACCTTAAGTGAATATTTACGGACTGAATACTTGTTTACGTCATAATTTGTAGTTCAATGAGTTTACGTTTTGTGATTATCAAAACATAGAGATATCGATATATGTTAATAAGGTTTTTAGGCATTATTTATATCAACAATCTCCCCCTTTTTGATGATTACAAATCCTAAACTCATCAAGTCTAAAAATTAATTTTTAGACATGTATTTAGTGAGTTTATATTCACTTCTCCCCCTTTTTGTAGAATAAAAAAGGTTATTTCGACTAGCTTTATAAATGAAGTTAGACGGGATGAAAGCTCCCCTTGATGTATGCTCCCCCTCGTTCGACGGCACCAAGAAATCGAGATATGGAATTCTCGCAAGAAAAATATTAGAAGCACAAGCATATATAGCAAAAAATGGAAAACAACAAGCATAGCAAACGAATATTAAGGTCACATAGAAATATATTCATTAATTCAAAGTAATGAGAAAAAGATCCTAATTTACCAAAGAGAGCCATCGGACTTGCTTGCAACAAAAGGTTGGTTGATTCTTATATGAAAGTGAAAATCATAAGCATATAATATGCTTAGATGGTTAATGATGGAGTGTTTGGAATGAAAGTAGTTGAGTTAGGATAAGATTGTTGGATTAATGGAGGTATATATTTGGGTGCATGGATGTTGGAGAGTTTGGTGGTGGAGAGGTTGAAGGTGGTGAGTTAGGAGCGGAAGATGTTGATTGAGGTTTTGAATGTTGTTCAAGTGAGGGTGTTGGATGAGATCTAGTGAGAAGATACTCAATCCAAGTAAAGTGTTCATTCCATGCAATGGTTTGTTTTTAGAGAAAGATGCAACAAGGACAATTTTGGATATAGTTCTCAACTCGATTTGAGTTGTGGGGTGATGAAGGAAGTTGATCCAAGTTGTTTTGTGCAAGGTATAGGGCAAGAAGAGGACTAAGCTCATGGGCTTCCTTGAGTTCTTCAATGAACTTCAAGTGTTCGGAGGAAGGTGATGATGGTGGAGTGTGGTTGTTATTTGGGATGGATGTTTGTATATGCAACCCAGGAGTAGCGTGTGAGGTGGTAGGAATGGGTGGTAATTCTTTTGGTGGTGGAGATATTTTTGATTTTGAGTAATAATTAATGGATGAAGATGAAGGTATGGAAGAAAAGGGTGTTTTGGATGGTGCATTGGTAGATTGAACAAGATGTGAGGTGTTGGCAATGAGATTTGAATTATTGTTTTGATATTGAGCATGCTCTTCAAATGAATCATATGGGTGAGATGAAGGTGTATTTTTGGGAGCAAAGATGGATGGTTGGTTATTATGATGAGGTTTGTGAAAGGATTCATTGGAATTAGCTTGTGGATTTGGAGTATAGTTGGGAACAAGTGTGGGTGGAGGAATTGGGTGAGGACAAGTGAGGTAAGCAATTTGAGTATGGAGAGGAAGGTGGGTGATGCAAATTGCGTTGTGCAAGGTGCATAGTATTGAGATCACGAAGATCATGGAGTTGGTCAAGTTCTTCACGAAACTTCAAGGTTTCCAAGGAAGATGATGATGGAGGAATTTTGTTTTTGTTGACATGTAATTTTTGTGGGAAAGAAAGTGAGGTGTTAGGGATTTAATGTTGATTGTTGTTTGGAGGTTGAGATTTGTCAATGATGAGACGAAAAGTGTTACGCTTTTAAGGGGTCATTTAAGCCTTAATTCGTATAAATGTGATCAAATATTGCCCTAAATCGTTCCTTTTGTCATTTTAGGTACTTTTGAGAAGAATTCTGGAAAACATGCATATTTGGACGTTTTTGGAGCATAAAAGTGAAGAAAACGACAAAGTCTCAAAAGAAGCAAAAATTACAACCTGACGGCGTCAGAGTCACAAGGTGACGCCGTCAGCAAGCCTTGACAAAAGAGTGGAAACCAATTATCAAATGACGGGCTAGAAAGATTTTGGAAATTAACACCTGACGCCGTCAGGTGTTAGAAGTTGTAGGCCGTCAGGTTATGAGTTAAAGAGTGACGGCCCAGAGAAGAATAGAGAGTGACGGCGTCAGAAGTGGATCTAGGCCATCCGAGAAACCTAATGGCGGCGACGCCGTCAGCCTCTATAACCTGACGCCGTCAGAATGTAAAATCTATATATAGTTTTCTATTTTTCATTCATTAAGTGTGGAACTTTGTGGAGAACTTTTGGCACCAAACCCTAGA
>LBNU01004530.1:76169-88409 GCA_014162995.1 Artemisia annua | reverse complement strand
TTTGAGTATATAATTCATCCACCACTCTTTCCTCATGAGGCATACCTCCACCGAGATGGTGTGTATCGCTAATACCACCCGCACTTAATCTTAAGTGTTGGGAAAACCTCCCCTTTATCCGTTAAATAAGGGTAGAGTCAGGCTCGTGACTCGAACAAAAACAAGCGCTTCTTGGGAGGCAACCCAAGCTTTGTATGTTTGTTTGTTTGTTTGTTTATTTGATTTTATTTGTTTCCGTATGTAAGTTATATCTCTTGTTATTGATTCATGCTTCAAACTAAAATGTGAAAATGCTTTATTTTGTTTTTAACTTCGTCTTAACTACATATAAAGGTATTTGGCAAAAGCTAAGTGTAAGGGAAATCTAAATCGGTTTATAAGAATGAATGAACATGAATCATAACAATGAAATTAACGTACATATTAGTATTTATTTGAGTCAAATGCTTGTATCGAGTCATAATGAATTTTTGCAGGAATTCCAGGAAGTAAGATCTAGTTTTTCCAGATTTTTTTTTCCGGAAACTTAACATGAGAATTCTGTCAGATCATTCTAACGGCGTCAGGAATAACACCTGACGGCGTCAGGTTAAAATTTTCTACAATTTTTGAAAATTTTGTATTTCTTCCGGAAACCTAAAAAGTTTTGTTAATTCTTTAACTTATAATCTCCAGGAATACTGCAAAAATATTCATTCCACAAGCATTATATCCTATTATGTAGATTTTACCGCCGATTTTATGCGAGGTTGGCCTTTATCTTTTTCAGGTTAACAGGTTATTTTGGACAAGAAGACGTTTATTATTTTGGAAGGGAAGCTTTGAGCGTTCATCTCTCTTGGAAGAATATCTAACCATGTTACTTTACTATCCACATCAAACGATCCAGGGGAGTATTTGATTTCATTCTTTCATTTTATTTGCTTTTACATCTTCTATTTGAACATTGGGGACAATGTTCGGTTTAAGTGTAAGGGGGTAAATGAAGGCACCGTTGAGAATACAATTGCGCTTGATGTTTTGCTTTGTTTGATAGTAAATTTGTAATAAAACCAAGAGAAATATTTGTTAGGGCAATTTTAGCGCCAATTTAAAATTTTTTACAACATTTAGAAGTGAAACCTTGATCTTAATGAGCGTCTCATAGATAGGAAATTGTATGACTAGCAAAAAACCGTACCACTAAAAAATTTTCCACCCCAAATATGTGAGGTTCACCCCTAGAATTGGTAGGAAAAGCATCCATCTTTGGTGCTATGATGTGTGTACCGGTAGCATTTAGATTCTAGAACTTGCGTTAGGACCATCTCAAATCCACAAGTGAGACTACATTCGTGTAGTTAAGATTTACTACATGATAAGAGGCATTAGGATTAACCCATTGTTTTACACCCGTATTTTTGACTTCATTGGTCAAGTAATTCTCCCACACCCTTTGCGTTGTATCCATTTTTGGTACACGATACCCCTAGTACACCCCTCCGAGCCTATCCTTTCGTTTCGACCTTTGAGCATCTTACTCAAAGTGAGAATTTGTTTACACCCCACTAAATGTACACCCAAATCGCCTTAGCCTACCTTGTATGCACCCACCTTTGGTGCATTATTGTGAAAACATTTGTTAAACCCTTAGTTAATTATCCGGTCAATTACATGGTTGCTAAGTTAAGTCATATCCTTGTACATATTGTTTTGGGACGATTGGGACTCATGGGTAAAGTACTAGTGTAATGAAGTAATGGGGAAGAACAACATTATTACCCCCATACGTGCTAAATATTTTAAAAGTACTCCAAGTTTTTCGATTATCTTAATTCGAGTCATTAGAATAGTGATTGTAAAGTTATGTAAAGATTCAAGTGTAAGGGGAATGCAAATCCCCTATGATGTATTATTTTGGATGGTAGGGCAAGAGTGTATGAAAAAAAAATCGAAAAATCAAGAAAAATAAAAAAAAATATGAAAAAGAAAGAAGAAAAACATACGGACTACCATCCCGTTTCCTTTTATGTTCCTTTTTAGTTTTTGTTATTTCATTTTTAGACTAAGATTGAGTCGAGTCTTGACTTAAGCAACGATGTAGAGTGCATGTATTTGATCATGATAATTAACTCGCCACCACTAAAATACCCTTTATTCCAACCAAACCGTGTTATCATATCCCTACACCTTACGTTACAACCCTTTATAAAGCCCTCTTTGATAGTTTATCTTAGGTGCTTACGCCTAGTGGAGGAGTAATTGATCCTTTCCCAAGCCTATGGTAATCTATTTGCTATGACAGGTAGTGAGTGTTATTTTCCGTTTCCATTTATGAGATATAAACTTTATGACATTTGAGAGATGTGAGAATCCAAACACTATTTGTGAGGTGCTAGTGTATGATTTCCGTGCTTGTTATGATTAGGGTCTAATAACTATTTGTTGTAATTACTTTTATATTCGTGTTAAATGACCCCTAACTCATATTTTGATTGGAATAAAAGCTCATTTGCTTGAGGACAAGCAAATCTCAAGTGTAAGGGTATTTGATGAGACGAAAAGTGTTACGCTTTTAAGGGGTCATTTAAGCCTTAATTCGTATAAATGTGATCAAATATTGCCCTAAATCGTTCCTTTTGTCATTTTAGGTACTTTTGAGAGGAATTCTGGAAAACATGCATATTTGGACGTTTTTGGAGCATAAAAGTGAAGAAAACGACAAAGTCTCAAAAGAAGCAGAAATTACAACCTGACGGCGTCAGAGTCACAAGGTGACGCCGTCAGCAAGCCTTGACAAAAGAGTGGAAACCAATTATCAAATGACGGGCCAGAAAGATTTTGGAAATTAACACCTGACGCCGTCAGGTGTTAGAAGTTGTAGGCCGTCAGGTTATGAGTTAAAGAGTGACGGCCCAGAGAGGAATAGAGAGTGACGGCGTCAGAAGTGGATCTAGGCCATCCGAGAAACCTAATGGCGGCGAGCTGACGGCGTCAGCCTCTATAACCTGACGCCGTCAGAATGTAAAATCTATATATAGTTTTCTATTTTTCATTCATTAAGTGTGGAACTTTGTGGAGAACTTTTGGCACCAAACCCTAGACGAATTTTCTGTACTTTTTAGGGTTTCCAACCCTTGGAACCCTCATGCTTAATTAAAGATAAGTCTTCACTTTAATTCAATCAATATGTCTATGTGTTGGTTGATTATCTCTTTTGCTTGTCTTTTAATTAACATGTGTAGCTAAATTTTTCTTGTGTTTGCTTAGATCTAATGAAACCTAACTATTAATTATTGGTTAATTGATGTGTTGTTGTTTGTTGGGATGATTGTTCCATCAATGTTAGGCTCAAGAAAACTGGCCAACCTCCTTTATGGTAACGTGCTTGAACGTCTTGGGAAACATGTAGCCAAGGCATACTAGGCTATTAAGGTAGTATTTAACGCATGAGCCACTGTTTACAATCCCTATGGTTGTGCCGTGCATGGCATAGGAGGAGATAAGAGCTCATAGAATTGGAGAGATATGTATGCCACTCCATGAGTTATTAGGAATACACCCTTCATCCACACAAGTAACATACATATCAATTAACCGGTAAAAGATAGTTAGGGAGTAATGAAGTCTAAGTAAACACACTTTTCTCCATATTGTTTTCACAACCACAATAGTTTAGATATTTTATTTTATTTGCAACTGTAGTTATCTTGGGTTAGTTGACTAGCAACTAGTTCCGCCCACTCCTTCAAAACCGAGATTTTAACTTGCTTTCATAAAAATATAAAAATACAAAAAGAATTTTCCTTCACCCTTAGACCTATTAGAGTAGTTTTTCTGTCCTAACGAACACTATTCCCTGTGAGAGAACGATCAATCCCCCGTACTTACCACTATCCTATATTACATCGGTCAGGTACACTGCCTGGTGGGGTTGTAAGCCTCTTGAGATCCCTTGAGAGGTAAAACCTGTTGTAAGGTCACAAAACCACGCATCAGTCAACATAAGGATTGTTTGGAGGAAATGGATGAAATGTAGGTATGCAGTTAGGAGTATATGTGGATGCTTGACCATTATGAGGATTGAGGAAGGGTTCATTTGAGTAAGCTTAAGGGTTTTGTGTACAGTTGGAGACATAAGTGGAATTTGGTGTTGGATGTTTGACAACATCATTTGGTTCGATGGGCTTTTATGGATGTTAGGCTTTCTTCTCCAAACGGGTTTCTCGGTCATCTTAGCTAACCTTGAGGTTTTTGGTTTTGGTTTGATGGGAGAGGACATGATGATTGGAGATTGTGAGGAATGGGAGTGTTTATAGTGTAGGATTTATGGGATTAAGGAATGGATGAAATTTGTTGGATGGATTGGAATAGGATATGTTTGTGACTTTTGTGAAATGTAGGATGAAATGGGCCAAAAAGTAGAAAAGGAAACAACACCTTCGACCATCAGATGGCCGGTCCCCTTAAATATTAAGGGGGCCGCCTATCTGGTGGTTCTCAGATTACCAGAAATGGGTTTTTGGCAGAAAATGGTAGAAAGGGTTGTGTTTTTAGGTTTAGTTTCAAGCAAGTCCAACTCTTTGCGGCAATTATGCATGTAATAGATATTTATGCAAAGCATGTCAATTAAAGAGATTAAGCAATCAAGTAATTTCATCTAGGATGCAAACATACTCATCATGCAAGTAATATATATGGACTAGGAACCAATAAACTACACCAAGTATATTCTTAATTATATGTAGGTGGTAGGAATAATGAACTATTTGATGGATCCTAATGTGTGTCTATGTGCAATAAATGGGAACTTAAGATAGCATGGACTTCTAGACTTGTTACAAACAAATTCTAAATAGACAAACCATGGTCCTCTTGATTTGTTTTGATTTTCTTATAAGTGTCATGTACATAGGTATAGATGACAAATATGAGATCGTCATGCATGATTTAAAGAAACGTTTTTAGCATTATTCAGCAATGCAAGAAAATTAGTTTTCATGTGTTTCCTAGAAAATTAGCTTTCATATATTTGGAAATAGGTTTGTACGTAGATTTGAATAAAATATATTGGGTTTTACTTCAAATGTGTTAATGAAAGGTAAAGAAAATTTTCCCAATCTTTGGTTTTGATCAAAACAAAATTGTGGATATTGATAGTGAAAACATGTTATTGAAAAGGGGGATAGTCGTTTGAAAAACTATTTTCCAAAATGTGAGGTTTTTGCATATTTTTAGAGATATTAGATTTTTGACAACAAATATCATTAATCATAAATTTTAAAAGATGTTTATTAAAGATCTAATGCTCAAGAGGATTGGTTAAACCTATTGTCACATGCAATCCTTTTCTACATAACCTATAATCATAAGTGAGTGATGGCGTAATTCTATATGTTTGATGTGAGAGTGTTGAATGAGGTATATCCTAACATCTATAGCTCCTTTGTTGTTGCACACTTATCTAACTTAATGTCATAGTCTACGAGAGGTTGTTTCATCCATAGTTTTCTTACGCGAGGGATCTATTCCTACTTCTATATTAACGATTGATCCACTTAAGTCATTTCACTTCATCACCATGAGTTTGCTAATAGTGGATATAGAAGATTTCCATTTTCTATTTTGTTCGACAATGAACAATTTCATTTTATTACTAGGAAAGTCAACTAATGATTGTTTATGCGTTTTAGTGATTTATTTTTAATCATTACTTTTTGTCCTAGTTTGCAAAGTCTATTATACTCAGTATCTAAATCTTTTTCGTCTAATGATAAATTTTCATCACTAAAGTATTCGGTTTTGGAACGTACCTCACTTGATGTCTTAGCCATAAGACACTTCTCCTCTTTTGTGGTTTCTTTCTCATCTTCATCGCTATCACTCCAAGCTCCTCCAATGAACGCCTTTTGATTTTGATCTCTTGACATCATTGGACACTTTCCGATGAGATGATTTGGATCACCACATTTGAAACACTTTCTTACACTCTTGACACTTTTATCATCTTTATTTCTTTGGGATGTTTTCCTTTCATCATGCGGTTGTCTAACGAATCTTCCTCGGCTTTTGAAGAATTTCTTAAAGTCTCTTACGGCCATAGCATATTCTTCGTCATCACTTTCGGAGGTTGAGCTATCCTCGTCACTAGATTCCTTCCTAGCTTTCAACGCAATTGACTTGCTTTGCTCTCTTTTTCCTTTGACCATCTCGGAGTCTTTCTTTATTATTGCTTCATAGACTTTCAAGTTGCCGATCAACTCGTCAAGCTGAAGAGTTGACAAGTTCTTCGATTCTTCAATCGCCGTAACTTTAGCTCGCCATTTTAGATGAAGAGCCCTTAGAAATTTCCTAACAAAATTCTTACTAGAAAAATTCTCATCAAGTGCTTTTAAACTTGTGATGATAGTGTTAAACCTAGAAAAAGCATTATCTATTGATTCCTCCTCCGGAATCGTAAATTGTTCATATTGTTGAACAAGAAGATCTATTTTGTTATCTTTAACTTGACTATTACCTTGGTGAGTGATTAATAAAGAATCCCAAATTTCTTTTGCGGTTTTACACATAAAAATTCTTTCATATTCTTTGCGTGGTAACACATTAAAAATAACCATTTTAGCCTCATTATTTTTTGCTAATTTCTTTTTCAAATCATCATTTTGTTTTTCAAAAGATACAATTTCATCATTTTTAGTTTCAAAATTATATTGAATAGGGGGAAAATCACCAAAGGTAATGACATGCCAAAGATCAAGAACTTTTGATTTCACATAACTTTCGAATCTATTTTTCCAATAAAGAAAACCATCACTTTCAAATAATGGTGGTCTTTACATAGATTGCCCTTCTAGATATTTTTCAGATTCCATAGATCGTTACAAGTTTTAAAATATGATATATTTTAAAAATCAAGTTTAACCTGGCTCTGATACCAATTGTGGAAAACTAGAAAGGGGGGTTGAATAGTTTTACGTCTTTTTAAATTTATAAAACTTTGTTTCAAAATATTGATTAGAGTTTATTCAATTGTTTGTTTGAAAAACATTTGATTAGAGTTTAGTATGAAAACAACTATATGATCTATTATATGTGTCCTTTTAGGTTTGTTATAAAAACTTTATTTTGAAAAACTTTGTTTACTATAAAAACTTTTGATACGAAATTATGTGAATTCAAGTCTTGCACAATATAAACAATTATTACTAAGTACTAAAGCAATAATAATGTAAATAAGATAATAAGTAAGAGATGGAAAGATCGAACCGCGAGACAAGAGATTTATAGTGGTTTGGCTACAAGGACACCTTCCTTGCCCTACTCCACTCCCCGAGTCACCTACTCGAGAGTTTTCTTCACTATGTCAACAAGCTCTCTTATGGCGGAGAAAACCTTACACACCTTTGCTTACACCGATTTACGACACTAAGCTAAATGTCGAGTTCTAATCCTAGCTAGAACCAATCTCACACCACTAATCACTACACTACTTCTTCACAACTACTTCACAACTTCTTCACACCTAAGCACCACTTAATCACACTACTTCTTCTTCACACCTATACTACTTGCACACCACAATCACTTCACAACTTCTCTACCTACACACCTTACTAGCCTAATTCCTTATGCTTACTTCTATCTAACTAATATTCACAACTAATACACAAATAGATGAATAATGTACAAGTGATGATGCACAAACAACTTGGATGTGGAGGTCACAACAAGTTGTAGTACTTCTTGTCTTGAAGGATTGAAGTATTCTTCTCTTGCACTTGAAAGGTTGAAGCTTGGATCACTTGGAAACAAAAGCTTATGATTATATGATCAAAGGGTTTAAGAGAATGGTATAGAAGATTTAGATCAGTAAGTTTATAGTGCAAAAGGTGAGGAAAAATGCCAGATTTGAGCCAGTATTTATAGAGGAAAAAATATTGTTTGGGAGCATGGTCGGTCCCCTTAATAATTAAGGGGACCGCCTTTATAATTAAGGGGGCCGCCCAAGAAATTTTTTCAGAACTTTTATCTTTTTGTGGGGAAGGTTTTTCCTGAAGAATATAGTCGTTTTTTGGTTAGAAATTTGAATTCAAAATATTTATTTTGAATAAAACATTTCTTATAAATACAAAAACATTTTGTATAAGTTTAAAAATGTTTGTCCCACTTTATATAAAATGTTAGGTTTGTAAAAATAAAAATTCCTTTGATCATAAAATGCATTAGACACTTTGTTTATTCATACCTTAAGTGATTTGGATGTTAAAGTGAATATTTACGACTAAATACTTGTTTACGTCATAATTTTTAGTTCAATGAGTTTACGTTTTGTGATTATCAAAACATAGAGATATCGATATATGTTAATAACATTTTTAGGCATTATTTATATCAACAGGATCATCAAATGTAACAATCGAGTTAATTTGATCGTCATCGTCAAATGTAACAACTGGGTTAATTTGATCGTCGTCGTCAAATGTAACAACGGTGTTAATTTGTTCATCCTCTTGATTAGATAAGAATGAGCCATTTTGAACAACCTGCTCCTTGTCTGATGCAGATGCAGAAGGTGATGCAATATCATGTATCAAGCATGTGATTGGATCAAATACCTGAGACAGACCATCAGTGTCATACACTAAGCCTGAATCACTCATATGAAGTTCCTGCATGTTGGCCATGAGCATTACAGCCGCATTATCTTCCAGATCCTCCATGTCATCATCAGAATTTGCATTGGCCATGAAGCTGTTATCCTTATCAGTGAAAGTTCCACGTGTTTCATCTTTAAGAGCTAGGAGTAATGCTTGCTTGTGAAATTTGCTGCCTTGAGTTCGTGGTGAAGGACATGCAGTTGCCAAGTGACCTATCCCGTTGCAATTGTAGCATCTCACCATTGTGTTCCCAAATTCAGTATTCCCAGTTTCAACAATTTCAACTCTTTCTGAGGAGGAGCAACATTGTTCCTAAAACTTCCATTAGCATTAAACTCATGTCCATTCCTAGAATTACCCATGTTTCCTCCTGAACCTAATCTTCCACAGTTACGATTCTGCACCTCAACTCGGCCATCATGAATAACAGCTTGATTCCTTGTGTTTGATGAAGAACGAAGACGGTTGTTAGACTTGTTGGAGAACTTGCTGAATGCCTTAGCAATGAGTGCAATTCCTTTGTTCAAGTTGTTGAATTCCTCATCGTCTTCATCATTGGTTGAGTTTGAGTAGTACATGGAATCAGTGTTGTCATATGAAGCAATCTGACTTGCATTGCTTTGCTGAGTAGAATCATATGAAATTAATTGCTGTGAAGGGTTCGGATGAGGGTAGTTGAAGTAATTCTGTTTGTAGAACCGTAGAGGGGGGGTGAATACAGTTTCTTCGGCTTTTTTGAAGTTTAAAAACTTTAAGCCAAAGAGAACACAAAGTGGTTGTACAATAATCCAACAACCACTAGCACAACCAAGGTATATAAAGTAAGTAAAGAACACAACGATATATACTGGTTCAGGATTGGGGGTTTATACCTCCGTACGTCCAGTTGCGAATCCGAGACTCCGATACTATTCACTAGTATAATCCTTTCGGTGGACTACAAACCGTTACAATTCACTCCACCGATATTCACCAATATCGATGCTCACAAAGAAGGAGTTACTCCCCAACGGTATTCCGCCCTCGGAAACTAACCAAAAGAATCTCGCGATTCGACTTCACCTAAGAGTCACCAAGACCACTACCAAGACTTCCCACCGGAAGTATCAAACCCCAACTAGATCCCCAATGATCTAGGCTTGGTCACCAAGACACAAGACTTCCCTTACAAACAATTGAATGAATGAATGAATGTTTGTTCAATCAAGCCCTAACCTAACCTAGAGACTCGATTGTAATATAAAGGGTATAAGAAAGAAGACCCTCAACACAATCACAAGAGTGGATTAGGTTCTTGTGATTCTTCCCTTGCAAAGATATGTGTTCTTTCAAAGATGTTAGTATGAAAATCAAGAACACAAGATTAGAGATAGAGATAGAGATTTGAGAGTGTTTAGAGAGAAAGAATCTAGAGAGAAAGAATAATGGCAAGGGGTGAGGAATACAAGAGGCAAGGGTGGTATTTATAGGCCAAGAACCCAAACTTGGGAAAATTTACCGAGGCCGGCGCGTCACCCGCGCGTCAACGCGCGGGCAGCGCGCCAGGCGTCTGTAAGTTTTTCCCAAGTGTTGGGTGTTTGGATCTTATAAATACCTATCCTTGCTAAACCCCCAATTGTACTTCACACTAAACCTTAACATTAATCAATCTAAGGTTTGCCAACTCAAATAGCCAATTAGAAAATGTTTTGTGAAGTGTTTATAAGAAAACCAAATTACCAAGGGTATAAAGTGTGGATAGGGTAATTTGGAAGGGGTAGAAGTGTATCTCCTCACATGGCATAGAAAAGAGAGAAAGAATATGCCAAGGTATATTCCAATGCTTGGGGGGAAGAATGAGATGGAGGGTTGAGATTAGATGGTTTGAATTGAATGGCTAGGATAAAAGGGAGCCTCCCTTGGTTTTTCAAATTATTTGCCATGTGAGGAATATAGAGGGTTGAGATGAGTTGATTTGAAATAGATGGCTAGGATTGGATTGAGAAGGGATATTCCAAAGGAATATGCTTTGCTTGGGGGGAAAGGGGAAATCAATGGTTGAGATGGTTTTGGTTTTAAATGGATGGTGAGGATCAAACACATGTGATGGAATGGAGAAGAAGAAAGAATATGCTAGTGGAATATTCCAAATCATGGGGGGGAAGAAATAAGATGGATGGTTGAGATGTGTTTGGTTTGAATTCAATGGTTGAGATCAAAGGAGCCATATTTGGGATTCAAATTAAATCCCATGTGTTGAAATTGGAAGGTTGAGATGTGTTGCAAGGGAATGGATGGTTGAGATGTAGTGTGTAAGGGAATATGTAAGAGTGTAAGAGATTGTGTAAGAGAATATATGATTTGGATTTGGTTGGATATGATTGGATTTGTCTTTTGTAGAAAAGAGATTAAGAGAAGATTAAAACATAATCTAATTGTCATTAAGAAGAAAAGGTTTAGACAATTAAGATTATAAGTTGAGAAAATTATAGGTTACTTATAAGTTCAAGTAACACAACGTCGAGAATCCATAGTTTCATATCTCGTGACTTTCCACGACTCGACGTTCTCAACTAATACCTTGGTCCAAACAAGTTAAGTGCTTTTCCTTGATGTAAAGCATAACCCAAGTGGGAAAGGATGCGTTTACGCAAAGTGACCTTTGACTTAGTTTGACCAATAAGGGAGTAAACCCGTTACGTAATTAGAGAAGACGTAAGCACGGGATATGAGTATATGGATGCTACAACACGATGTCTCGTGAAATATAAAAGCTCCCTAAGTTTAGAAAAGCCTTGGCTAGAGGCGATAGTTAGAAAACATGAGTTGGTGTTTTCCCGTAAATGGGTGTTTTAAAAGTAGGATCTCTCAAGTCTCAAAACTCGTTTGGAGTGTTCTCAATTAAGCACATAACATATTCATACATGTATTGAAAGATCCACATTTGTCGGGTAAGGGGAAAGCCGACTTTCAAAATTCGCCCGGAACCATACAGTGTCGTGGCGCGTCACCCGCGCGTCAGCGCGCCAGGAGCAGACATTGGCTCCGGCAATTTTGAGCTAACGTTTGTTATTTTATGTGTTCCGATGGTTTATTTGTCATCATTAAAACATAAAGAGATCTTGATCATGTTGCCTCAACAATTTCCCCCTTTTTGATGATGACAAATAAAAACCGAAAGCAAATAAAATTACAAAACTTTGCGAAGACAAAGCGCGCCTTTGGTGTAGCTTGTGTCTTGACCTTTGCCTTGTAATTTGGTGAAGCCTTTAACAAATCTTGAATGGTCTTCACGCTCTTGTTTTCTTTCTCTCCCTTTTGTCGAATCAAAAAGGCGGGACTTCTAATCAAGCCAGGTTTCGAACATGGGCCTGTGGGACAAATGAGCTAGCTTGTATGTGCACCCGAATGTGCTCCCCCTTGAACATAGCTCCTCCTAGATCATTGCTCCCCCTTGTTTCAAGGCAGGGATCCATGGGTCAAGAGCCTCACCTTTGCGGTGGCCTAGCTACACATAGAAATTACAACATGCAACAAACAAGAAATGCGCACATGTGAAAGTTCCAAAAATGGGTTAGGTTACCATTTGGATACTTGCGACATGGGTTAGACCACAATATTATGT
>LBNU01004530.1:2993-52495 GCA_014162995.1 Artemisia annua | reverse complement strand
ATGGGAAGAGATTAACTTTTGAAGCTATATTAAGCTAAGATCTACATATATGATTAGGTAGTGCCGAGTCAGTAGTCGCCGTTGCATGATAGTTGATACTTTCTTTGTTTCTGTTGATATTTATGCTATTTGCTGGACCTGAGGTGAGTTCATAGCCCCACTTTTAATCGTATTTTAATTGTTTTAATTGTTTTCTAAACTTGGGGGAGAAAGCATGCAACTAGTTTTCTTGGACCTGCTACTACTTCGTTTTGCTATTGTGTTGACTAGTTTTAGGATAGACGGAAGTAGACGTTGACCTAGAGCTAGGGCGTTTTGACCCTAGTTTGGAATAGACTCTGCTGCGGCCTAGATTCGGGGCAGTAATGGGTGGTTCCTTGCTGTGGCCTGACTAGTGACCGTTGAGGGGCCCGCTCACCATGACCATGCATCTTGCCTAAGATGATAAACTATTGATTGCGATTATGATGAGGTTGGATTGTGATGTCTATGCCTGCTCTAGTTACACATAGCACTAAACTCTTCAGGTCCCGTATTCTTTTAACCTTAAACCTATGAACTCACCAGCATTGCTGATTTTTAGCATGTCTTTCTCAGGTTTCTAAGGTGTTAGCATGACTTGCTTGCATTTGGAGGCTTGGCAATTGGTATGTCTGAAGGATCGACAAGAACTCTGATTTTACTATGAGGACCTATCCTTTGTTCAATTATGGGCTTTCCTCTACTATTTTGACGAATGTAAACCCTTATAATCAAATGATGGGTTTTCTTTACATTTAAATACATGCTATCTCGTTATCTATACTTGTGATGTCTACCCATGGTAGTAGCACCCCGAAAACTTGTTAAGTCTTCCGATGTACGAATTTTGGGGGTGTTACACTCCCTTTCATCTAGATCGTGGGCTTTGCTAGCTCAAATGGGCTTTACATAACTTAGCCCATGACATAAACATTAGAATTAAATATCTTAAGCAACCTATTACATAGAATAAATGACCGACACTTGATAAGTGTAAAACGTATTCCTAACAAAAATAATATAAAACAAGTCAATAACATAGAACAAATGATGGCAATAAAATGCCTTATTTGATGTCATCAAATATCCCCCCACTTGAACTTAACTTGTCCTCAAGTAAACCTTAGATTCAAACTTATGAAAATGCATCCTAAATAAAGTTTAGGATCTATTTTTATAGTTTTAAGCACTTATTCATTTTCATCATAATTGCACAACTAAACACTACGAAGTAGAAATAAAATCACTTAAATCTCTCACTCGCTCAATTGCTTGGTCGTGACGAATATTCTATCATAAGCTTGGCAAGGATACACATCTCCACCACTAAAGCCAAGGAGTAACAAGTCTTAAAGCGGTAAATTGGGTCATGAAAAGGCTTAAAGGTTAAACCAGGCTTTGTTTAAACATCTCTTGCACAAACTTAGTAGATCACTGGCGCGAGTCCTTGATTCCTCAAACAACGGATGGTCACTATGTGTTTCTTCGATCGCTGGCGCATTATTTGCATAACGGATGGTCACAAAGTCACACACCAAATCGCTAGCGCGTTATTCGATTAATCTAAAACTCGGATGGTCACTACCTTATTCATACATTTGACATTCTTACTTAGCCAATAATCTAAAACTCGGGTTGAATAGTTTTATCGGTTTTTACTTAGTTATAAAAACTTAGTTTGTGAAAAACTTAGATTCAATCCTTTGTGAAATCAAGCATCAATAATATGAAAACTATACTACAACTGTTAAATATAAATAACAAAGACAAGGAGTAATGAAGCTCTTCTTCGCCATACTCCACTCGTCGAGTACCCAACTCGAGAGTTCTAAGCACTATGTCAACAAACTCCTTTCAGGCTGAGAAAACCGTACAACGTCGTTTATCACAATTTCCGACACTAAGTTAAATGTCAAGTACTAATCTAGCTAGTACGAATCTCACTCACGTTCTACACGATCCTTACTAATCACACAATCTACAAGATTCACATGATCTCCCTTAGATCCACTTGATCTATACTCTCTCAACACAATCTACACGTGATCCACACGACCTTCACAAAATCACAATGATCCACACAAGATGACTAAACAAGATTGTCACGATCAATGTTCTGAAAGGCTCAAGGCGCACTAAGGCGCAAAGGGGGTCAAAGAGCCTTGAGTCGAGGCGCAAGCCAAGGCGCGGGATTCATAAATATGAGGCGCACTATACATTTTTGTTTTTTTATAACATATGTGACAACTTATGCAGCATAAATAACATAAAAATATCAATATTCAATGCATAATGCCACTTAATGGTTATTACACCTAACAAAGCTTGCATTTAAACCCAAAATATCAAGAAAGCAACATATCAGAATCCACGAACTACCCTAAATCCCTGAATATACATTACAATATATGAGTTTATGACTTATAAAATTTAACAAATTACCATGTATCTCTATCAACTATCAATAGTAAAAAATCTATAGTTGTTTGGTAACACTTAACACTAAAGAAACAACATTTGTATCTGTTAATAAGCTACTATTCTTAGACATTAGATTACAAAAAAATTATATTTCTTTGTTGATTGTGTGTTTTAGTTATTTTCTAAAATATTAGGGTTATTAGATACTCCATCCGTCCCAAAATTATTGTCCCATGTTGACTTTTTCGGTCTTCAATTTTCAACTTTGACCTTAAATATTTTTGTTTATATTACATAATACTTGATACAAAATATATAAACGGATTGAGTTTTAAATGTATTTTCATTTGGTATAATTTTTATCAAAAATTGTATAGCACAAACAAAAATATTTGTAGTCAAAGTTGAGAAAGAAAGATCGAAAAAGTCAATAGGGGATAATAAATTTGGGACGGATGGAGTACTTTATAACTTAAAGGGCCCAATGTATATAATATCTAAGCCCAAAATGTATCTTACTATTAAGAAAAAAATGCCAAAACTCCGTTACATCTTCTAGGCGCAAAAATCCCCAAGGCGCAAAAGCGCAAAAATCCCCAAGGCGCTATGATTTTTACGGGATTCATGCATGTCGTGAGCCTCGATCTGAAAAAATCCCAAAGACTGGAGCCTCGTGGGATTTAGGGAGTAGGCGCGCTTTTTAAAACATTGGTCACGATACAACAAGTATAACAAGTGTTACGAGTGCACTATACTAATACTAGAACACCTTGTATCTTCTTGATACTTTGTGTTCTTCTCTTGCACTAGAAGAGGAATGAATGTGATCACTTAGTTGGATGATTGGATCACTCTTAAACAAAAGAAAACTATCTAAATGATCAAGGAAATGTAAATGTGATTGAGGGATTTAACTCAGAAAGTATTGTGTAAAAAATGATGCCTAAAAACTGTGAAATGGACTGGTAGTTATAGGAAAAGAAGATTTGGCCGTTATACAGGGACAAAACCACTAAATATCGGACGGTACCACTAAATTTAGTGGTACCGTGCCAGACAAACACGCTCTTAACTTTGTTTTTAGTGGTGAANGAATTCAAAAATAATTTGTAAAATGTATTTTTGAAAAAATGTTTTGTCACATTAAAAATGTGAAGTTTAGAACACAAATTCAATTCTTTGATCATTTGTCAAGTTGTAAATTTTTTTGTTCTTACCTAGAGTGATTTACGTAGAAACAGGATATTTTGACTAAAAACTTGCTTACGTTAATTTTGATGTAAAGTATTTTTACATTTTGTTATCATCAAAACATAGAGATGTCAAAAAATAGAAATAACGTTTTTAGACATTATTTGTATCAACAACGTGTTTTACAGCCGCTAAGCCACCTGCCCGGCTCTAACTAAACGATGTCCACATGCCATATTTTCTAGATACGACAAGGAACCTGCCCCACTCTGGTGACTAACTCCATCTGAGCTATCGTTGGACCGGGATCAACATGAGGTTGCACCACCTGCGCCATACACATTCGGGCTCAACCGTAGCTTTGATACCAGTTGTTAGGGATCGCTACTGTGCTCGACATACACAACATATAAGCCCACGTGGGTTTACCAATTGGCAATAGATGGCGTAGCCTATCAAACTTATATGTAGCCATATATCTAGCTTATTTTCTGATGTGGTATTAGGTTTGCACCCACCATCCTATCCCTATGAGCACCCAAACGGCTGAAAATGAACCATGTCGATGCATTTAACCATTTTAACTAATCGCGCTAAACGTATAACATTCATATTTATATGCTCACATTCACATTCGACGAAAAAGAACACGTAAAAGTCTATTATCTATTATATATCAAATGACAAAGGGTAATGATGATGTGATGCCTTTCTCTTGTATAATCTTATCAATTATTACGTCGTTTTGGTTCATGGCTTACTTTCCTTTTTCAAACTTGGATACACATCCGTGTATCGACCAATAAATACTATGTACATTACTTTTGCATATAAAGGAAATACCGTAAGACCTAATAGACTTAAATATCAACAACTCATTTAAACCGAGTTTATAAATATTATATAAAACTAATAATGCATACTCGTTATTTAGCATGATACTTGCATATAGTAACGACATGAAGTGATTCATGATTACATAAAGTTTTGACTATTACTCTACTTTTTTAGTGATTCATTTTTAAGGAAGAAAACTTTTATATTTGCTATATTGGGTAAACACCATAAAATAACAACCTACTTTCTCAAATTTGTTGAGTTGAAACACTTACTTTTTTATCAACATATAAACCAACTTACTTTCAAATTTTGTTCTGACTTCACCCATATGACTAACTTAAAATTACATCGCTAGTCCTCTATACTAGTGGCCTTTAGTAAATAACTTCAAATTTGGTTTTCTTACGTTTTCATCCGTTTTTACACGTTTTTGCACGTTCGCGTCCGTTTTAAAGAACCCACGACTTAAATGGTTTATATAATAGTATAGATAGGATAGGATGGGCCGACGAGGTAGTGTTTTAATTTGTTTGATATAGCTTTCAGAAACTCCTTTTTTTTTTTTTTTTTTTTGGAGAAACGTTGTACCATAACTTGGTCTTAGGGGTGAGCAAACGACCCGAACGGACCGGACCGACCGAGACCGGACCGGACCGGACCGGACCGACCACATTCGGTCCGGTCCTCGGTCTAGGCTTTTTGGCTAATTCGGTCGTCGATCCGGTTCGGTCCGGTCCGGACCGACCAAAAAACCGAAAATCTTGCCAAAATCTTGCTTTTTTGGACCGGACCGACCGAAGACCGACCGGACCGGACCGGACCGAACTGGACCGACCATATTCGGTCTCGGTCTCGGTCCCGATTTTTACCTTAATTCGGTCTCGGTTTTTGACGATCCGGTCCGATCTCGGACCGATGCTCACCCTTACTTGGTCTATAACCCAAATACTTATGTTATTTTTATTACTATGTCTATAATTACCTCAATCGAGGGGAAAAAAAAGGTTAGTTTTACCTTGAACTTTTAACTATTAGTCAATGATTCATTTTTAAGGAAAAAAAACCTTCACATTTGCTATTAGTGTATCTCACAACTTCCACTCTTAATGCTAGTTATGTCTCGAACTCTATATGTTAAAGTATTAAGCATGAAATCTAATACTTATATAAAATTTTATAAGCATGATTTATATCAAGCCTAAAGCAAAATCTATGTTCTCCATTATTTTATAAGTAGAATATAATAGAAAGTTGATAAACACAATTTCAAACACCACAAATAGCAATCTAGCCTAAGTACACTGAAATATATACTTCCATTTCTGAATAAAAAAAGAAAATAAAAGAATATGTTGATGATGGAAGTACAGTTCCCCCCTCTAGAAACATGCAAATGGAACAAAGAAGAATTCGAAGGAGATGAAAATATAAGAAAGTGGGAGTTTGGTGGGGTCAAGACTTATTGTTCTGACAGTTTCCACGTGGCAAGTACCCATTGGATAAAGCAAGTGTCTTTTTTTTTTCTTTCTCAAAGCCATCTATGTTGTCAGAGAAATGTGTTGGGTGTTGTGTTAATTCCAAATATCAATTTGCATTTATTATTATTATTAGTTGTTGTTGTTTTTATTGATGATTTATAAATAAATAAATATACACACTACTCACAACACGAACACAAACACACACCCGTATCATACGCTCCTTTTATCCCACCCCTTTTGGTTCTTCTTCTGTTCATGCCCTAGAAACCCAAAAAACCCCTCTTTTGATTTTCATAAATTGGTTCTCTTTTTGGGTTTTGATCTACTTTTTCATTCACTGTAAGCTGTTTTTATGTCTTTTGGTTTATGGGTTTTGGTTTTTTTACCTCAATTTTACTTTTTTACTACTAAAGTTTTCATCTTTTTTGCTGATTTGGGTTTTAGGTTTCTTGAATTTACTGTTTATGGGTTTGGATTGATTTTTTGTTGTGAAGTTTGATATGAAAATGTGTACATTTTTATGTGGTTTTGTTTATGGTGCAATGTGATTGTTTCTTTTCTAGTATTTGGTGATGTTATGGGCTGTTGATTCGAATTTTCGGATTCTGTTTTGTTTGATTGATTTTTTAAGTTTGATTTTAGGTGTTATTTTGATTGGTACGTAAAGAATTGATCATTTTGGTCTGTTTTTGTTATATATGTTAAGTAATGGAATCTTGTCTTGATGGATTTTATTGTTTTGGTGCTTGGTTAGTTTATAGTTATGCAGTTCGTTATGAAATTGCGGTATATTTTGATGTGCCTTTGTATGTTGTGCAATGTGATTGTTTGTTGTGGTGTTATGTGATGTAGTTTGGTGTTATGGCGGTTGATTTGGATTTTGTTTTGTTTGATCGATAGCTATGTTCCGTTTTAGGTGCTATTTGGTTTGTATGTAAAGAATTGGTTACTGTTTAGTTGTTTTTGTATAATGTATATTGTTTGTTAGATATGTCAAGTAATTGAATCTTGTGTTGATGGCATGTTTTGTTGTTTTAAGATTTTTATGCTTTCTATTTTTGAAACATGGAACTTAAGACCGTTGTCATTAGCTCTTCAATGAAGTAGAGAAAACAGTAAGTTACTTCTTTTAATAATATTGAGGCTTAACTTTTTCCTTATCGAGATACACATTTTTGGATTTTAGATTTTGTTTCTCTTAGTTTGTGGAGTTAATGGATTCCTTATAGAGATACAGTTTTGGATTTTAGATTTCTGATCCTATTAGCCTGTGGAGTTTATGGATATACTTTACTATGATAGACTTGTGACTTATGTTGTAAATGTCGACTTGGTTGTTTTGTTTTGTTTTGTGTTGGTGGCATATTTTTTCGTTTCCAGATTTTGTTATTGCTAGCCTTCAATTTTGATATAAAAATGTATCCGTTTGACGTCATGGGTGGTACTTCCATTTTCTGTACAATGTGAACGTGTTTCATCAGCTTATGTAATAACATTCGCTATGTCTTTTACGTGGTAAAGTATAACGGCATGTGTTAATTGAAATTTTAATCACTTTCCAAGTCCAATTTTAGGCAAGAGTTTAATCATTCTGACGCATATCGGATTCAAACTGATGAGGTGTTAAATACCATTTTATATAAGGAATCTGTTGCATTAAACGATCTTAGCTTTACTGAAATAGTCTTTACTGTTCCTCTTCTAATGCATGTTATTACTTTCTTACTAATATTATTTATGGTTCTAGTGTATCAAATTGGATGTTCAACGGCGTATCATAAATGAAAGATCCAGATCCTAAGATGAAAAATGACGAGCTATCAACTTGTGACGTTATTAATCAAACCTGGGCTTTGAAGGGTAAAAGGAAAAGGATCCCGTCTGGTAAAGTCAGGGCCAACGGCAACATAATTGGTTCTGTACCATCAGGATCACACACAACCACCAAACCAAAAGAGAAAGAAAACTCTTCTGAACGTGCTCCTACCAAGGAAAAAGATGGGGTTGGTTCTCCTTCATACATATGGGTGTTTGTATTGCCTGCTACAATTGATTATCTGAGTTGCGATAATGGAATTCTAATGTTCTGATAAACAGATTGTGCTTCTGGGTTGTATAATCAGTTTTAAATAAGTTTTCATACCAACTACAACAAAAACAGTGTCCTTGTTTCACACTTTTTAAACTATTTTGAAAGACATTTATACCTGTTTGAAAAAAAGGTCTCCCTTTTTAACAATGTCGTTTTTGGTTATTCTATCTTTTACATCCTTGAATAATCTGATTTTGTCAAACACTCAAACTTCTGATTATCTGATTACTATTCATACGGTAGAAGCACATCCAAACACTATCTCTTACAACTGTGTTATAAAGCTGAGCATTTGTTTCTAACAATGGAGCATCATATAATCACTTTCAGATTGTATATGTGTGTGTATGTATAATTATTCATGCGAGCGTATATATTTATATTTATTTCTGTGTTTTTCCACCAGAAATATAACGAATGCGATGTCTGTGATCTTGGTGGCGACTTGCTCTGTTGTGATCGCTGTACTAGGTCATATCATATTGGGTGCCTGGATCCGCCTCTTGAGGTTTTTATCTATCCATGCATTTAATGATAATGTTTTTATTATTCGATCTTACCTGTTAGGAAAAATCTAACTATTTTAATGTTCTTTTGTCTTGCAATTATTTGTGGGTTAAGCGTATACCAAATGGGAAATGGAAATGCCCGAGCTGCTGCCTTAAGAGTAACTTAGCAGAGCGCGTAGTTGATGCCGATCCTACCTCTAAACGAGCAAAATTAAAGATAACAATTAAAAAATCTAAAAGTAAAATCGACTCTACAAAAAGCGACAAGAATGGGAAGAAAAGATCTAGTAACTGGAAATCTGCATTTTCAATCACCGATGTGGATGTATCTGGTTCATCTTCTTCGGATGATAAAAAAGAGAGACAGACTGATGAAGAAGCAAACGTGAATCATTCTCACGAGAAGAAAGTTGTTCTTGGAGTAGGAAGTTCTAAAAAGAAATCCACGAAAAGAAAGTGTGAAGATCCGTCTGATAATAGTCAAAAAAAGCCGAGGACTGATAAGGGTAAAAAACCTGCAGATGGTTCTCAGAAAAGTGACGCTAAAGCACATTTGGATTCAAGTAGTTCTCCAGTAAAGCGTAAGTCCGTAAGGCATCTAAAGATAAAATCTCTGTCAAAAGATGACAAGGGACGTGAACTTCGTGACAAGAAGTTGAAAGATGAGGTATTATTTCCTTATTTATGATATCAATGTTGTCTATCTAGGCGGCAAATTTGAGGGGTCTCCCACTTTGGGTAACGGGCAGGTGGGGTTGGGCTGGTCTTCAGACACTTTTTCATCCCTATATATTTTAAACGTTATGAATTGTTAATTGTTAAATATAATTCAAAAACTATTATTCCAACTTTCTCTTTTTGTAATAAATTAATTCAGGCAGCTGTGTGTATTTGAAAACATTTTGAAAGATTTTTTACCCATTTTCTTTTAGTTAAACCATAGAACTGAACCCATTTGACCCTTTATAGATAATGATTTGGCTAAAATTGCAATGTTTATGGAAAGAAATATTAATCCCTATATTTGTATTCATTATGCCAATCATTCTCTTATTCTAATTTAGTTTGCGTTAGTTTAACGATCACATGAAAAACTACTTTGCTGTATGATGCTTATTGTAAATCATCTTCTATTGAGCAGGTTTCTGAGGAAGTTGCAAACTCATCACCTGAATCAGGCAAAGCAGTAAATGTTGAAATACAAAATTTCGGAGATCTTTCTCAGTTTCACCAGGTACAATAGTGCAAAACTTGTTTACTTTCCACAAGTGTTATTAAAGTTGATTTTTGAGGATGATTAATGTCCTATGTAAGTATCTTTAGAATTAAGAATATGCTTGTTAAGGAAAACCCCCAATATATGTGTCATGTTAGGAAGGCCATATAGAATGATAAAATCCTAATTTTCTTAATCACTAGATCGTTATTTCATGTTTCATATCTCTGAATTCAAATGATAGGGAATATAAAAGCTAAAGGTGGCAATTTTGGCCCATACTCTTATGAATGTGATAATTTTGGGTTACATTTTACATTATAAACCATTTCAATTAAAATGGGTAAAGACACCAATTTACCTTTCAAAAGGATCTAAGAAACAGGTTTAGAGTCGTCCAAAGTGTATATCTAATGCGTATTCCCTTCTAAATGATTAGTGAAGACGTTAGAATGTTAGATAAAAAATCAACTTGCTTGCTTTTGAGAGGCTCTCTGCAATGATGCTTAGGTCAGCCCCGCTTTAATTATCAGATTAAATATACCAATCCATATCTCACATTACCTAATTGCATTTTATTCCAGTCATGATTATAATGTTACCTATAAAAATAGGAAATACGATCATTGATTCATTGCATATTGTTTTACTTAAACCTTAATAATGCAGAGACTAACATGCCCTACACATGTGCACACATATTGCAGGTTGATCGAGTATTAGGTTGTCGAATTCAAGTTAATGAGATAGATTCTGGGCATCACCACACAGAAACAGAGGCTCACATCATGTCTTCGCAGAGTCCTAGTGTCGCTGACAAACATATTGGACAGTTGGAAGAAACCAGCAAATGTAGTGGATCCGATATTGCAGATGCTGAAACAATTAGTGAAGGCACAGGAAACATCCTGACCCCCTCTGATACCCAAAGACTGACCAGCAATTGTGGTGAAGAGAATATCACTGATTTAGCGGGGCAGTCCATGGACGAAGACACGAAACGTAAAGATGACTCTGCTTTGACTTTAAATGATTTAGCAAAACCAGCTGAAGAGATCCCAAAGGGAGACAACACTAATTGTGTTTCAAACTCCCACGAAGTTGTAGATGATCAGATTGAGGTTGAAGCAAACCATAGTCATAAGATAAAGGGTTCTTCAGTTGCAGGATCTTTACCGCGTGACGGGAAAATGGTCTCATATGAGTATTTGGTCAAATGGGTTGGAAAATCTCATGTACATAATAGTTGGGTGAGCGAACCACAGTTAAAAGTAATAGCAAAGAGGAAATACGACAACTACAATTACAAATATGGGAAGACATTGATTAATATCTCTGAAGAAAGATGGAAATTGCCTCAACGGGTGATTGCTAAATATGGATCTGATGAAGTTTTCGTAAAGTGGACTGGTCTTCCTTATGAAGAATGCACTTGGGAGACGATAACTGAGCCTGTTATCGCAAAATCGTCTCATCTTATTGATTTATTTGATCAATTCGAGCGTCGAACACTAGAAAAAGATGCTGCTGACTATGAGACTGTTAAGGAAAAAAGCAAATTTCATCATAACGACGTAGTTACTCTTACGGAGCAGCCTAAAGAGCTTGGAGGCTCATTATTTCCCCATCAATTAGAAGCACTTAATTGGTTGAGGAAATGCTGGTCTAAGTCAAAAAACGTGATTCTTGCTGATGAAATGGGGCTTGGTAAAACAATATCCGCTTGTGCATTTCTGTCTTCATTATGCTTTGAGTTTAAAGCTCGATTACCTTGTCTAGTTTTGGTTCCTCTATCCACCATGCCAAACTGGATGGCTGAGTTTTCATTATGGGCTCCTAATATAAATGTGGTTGAGTATCATGGTTGTGCAAAAGCACGATCTCTAATGCGCGAGTATGAATGGCATGCAAATGATCCCGTGACTTCAAAGAAAACATCCAGTTACAAGTTCAATGTTCTTTTAACCACTTATGAAATGGTTCTTGCTGATTCCAGTCATTTAAGTAAAGTTCCATGGGAGGTTCTTATCGTTGATGAGGGTCATCGGCTAAAAAACTCGGGTAGTAAGCTTTTTAGCTTGCTTAATACGTTCTCATTCCAACATCGTGTGCTATTGACGGGTACGCCTCTACAGAACAACTTGGGTGAGATGTATAATTTGCTAAATTTCTTACAACCCTCTTCATTCCCATCTCTAAAATCATTCGAGGATAAGTTTCGTGATCTTACAACAGCCGAAAAAGTGGATGAATTAAAGAAACTTGTGGCTCCTCATATGCTTAGAAGGCTAAAAAAAGATGCTATGCAGAATATTCCTCCAAAGACTGAGCGGGTTGTTCCTGTTGACTTGTCAACTATTCAAGCAGAATATTATCGGGCCATGTTAACAAAAAATTATCAGGTTTTACGCAACGTCGGAAAAGGGGTCCCGCAGCAATCCATGCTTAACATTGTTATGCAACTGAGAAAGGTTTGTAACCATCCGTATCTTATTCAAGGGACCGAACCTGAGTCGGGGACCATTGAGTTCCTTCACGACATGCGGATCAAGGCTTCTGCAAAGCTTGCTTTGCTTCATACTATGTTAAAGATTCTGCACAAGGAAGGTCACCGGGTTCTAATCTTTTCACAAATGACAAAGCTGTTAGATATTCTCGAAGACTACTTGAACATTGAATTTGGGCCGAAAACGTTTGAAAGAGTTGACGGATCAGTCTCCATTGCTGACCGCCAAATGGCAATTGCACGGTTCAATCAAGATAAAAGCCGGTTTGTATTCTTGCTATCGACGCGAGCGTGTGGGCTCGGAATTAACTTGGCAAGCGCTGATACAGTCATCATTTATGATTCGGATTTCAATCCACACGCTGATATCCAAGCCATGAACCGTGCTCATAGAATTGGGCAGTCTAAGAGGCTTTTAGTCTATAGGCTTGTTGTCCGTGCCAGTGTAGAAGAGAGAATCTTACAGCTGGCAAAGAAGAAACTGATGCTTGATCATCTTTTTGTGAATAAGACAGGATCTCAAAAGGAGGTTGAAGATATTTTGAAATGGGGAACTGAACAACTTTTCAACGACTCTTCCAAAGATTCTGGTGAGCAAAATGAGAATAAACGTGAAGGTTCTGTAGATTCAGAGCACAAGAATAAGAAGCGGGTTGGAGGTTTGGGGGACGTGTACCAGGATAAGTGCACAGAAGGGAGTACTCAGATTGTGTGGGATGAAGCTGCTATTTTGAAGCTACTTGACCGGTCAATTATTGACTCTGTTTCGACTGATAATGCAGAAGGAGATATGGAAAACGATATGCTTGGCTCCGTGAAGGTATGTTGTAAGATCTGCCTTAAGTATACAAAATATGAAAATAACATCATTATAAGCGCTATTTATTGAAGACCTTTGGCTCAAGTTTTGATCAGATTTCTGAATTTAAGTGAATTAATGAGTAGAAATTTTACCTGATTTTGTAACTATGTATTTTTGGTAAGTCAAAGTATGAAAAAAATTGGACCCTCTCTACTTGCTTGAGTTCCTGATTCCCTTACGTGGCGAGGATCCATGCTACTATAGTCTGGTTGTCTTTTTGTTAGTTGAAATATTTTGGTTTTTGGTAAAAGATACAAATAAATATGGGCATGCATGTTAATCCTCATAGATTTTTCCGGCTTCTATCGTCTATTTCACTTGCATACTACCCTCTGTCAAAATTCAAATGCATCATTCTGATTAGGAACTATATCTAGTTAAAGAGTATTTATCAAGTATCTAAAATCTCCACACACGATAGATAATAAAACAGATATGCATGATTTTATATTGAACCAAAATGAATGCAGTTTCATTTTCAAATGGCAAATAAATAATGCTAACATGAAAACTCTACCAAATAAAAAGATGTTGCGTATATTTTGAAAAACCTTAAAAGAGGAATTTTTATATATGTTTCAGGACAGATGGAGCAAGTGTGTGTGTGTGTGTGTGTGTGTGTTTTATTATTATTTTTATTTATATATACCAAATTACTCTACTAAATGCATTTGTTTGGTTAATTCAATTTTTCTAATGTTTTGCATTCTTCGTTGAATTAGTCTTTGGACTGGAATGAGGAACCAATAGATGAACAAGTAGGAACCGAGTCATCTTCAGCGATTATTGATGGTACCACCGCCCAAAATTTAGAAAAGGAAGAGGATAACTCTGAAAATGTTACCGATGAAAATGAATGGGACAGACTTCTGCGAGTGAGGTGAGTAGTATTTTTGCACTTTTTCTTTAGGCACCGTGTCTTATGTGTGCAATTTATAGCTATATATAAAGAAATTCAACTTGCCGGGGAAGTTACTAATAAATGAATAAATTTTTTAATGATAAACATCATATTAAACATCTGGTTCCATTATAAAAGTATTATTGAGATTCTTGTATAGATATGTTTTATATAAAAATAAGATTAGTTCTGTATGTTAGCAGATATATGAATAAATCAAAGTTTGTTGAAGGTATAGCATAAAGCTCGTTACTTTAGAGGGTTAAAGTATGTTTATTTAAGATTTGGTTTGCTACACCCAGTTTAGTGTTTTTTGGCCAATGACTAGTCAGTATTCGTTAGACTAATATTAGTGTAATGTTTAGTGTGTTTGTTGGAGGAGTTTTGCATTTTTACTGTCTATGTTGGCGATGGCCTTATAATTTCATTCTTTTTTCCCTGCTCTGCAATTGATGCATTACCACATTGATGTCCAAAATCGATTTTGTTAAATGATCTCTTCAAAAGTAAATAACTCAGGAGGCAGATTGAGTACGACTAGGATAATAATTCTGTAAATTCACTGTTACTGAGATAAACCTAGAGCTCGGAAATGATACATGGAAACAGCACGCCAAACCAAAAGGCCAAGATGTGGACCAAATATAGCGTGTAAAAAGTTCCAAAAGTAACTATTTGCTTCTGGCTACACAAGTGTAAAATACCAATAACATAACATTGATATGTCAGATAAAACGTTGCAGTAATATACTTGATGCTTTTAAGTTTTATCAAGTATGTCCATGAAAAAGTTCTGATTCAAATGGTGTTATGGGTTATGACACTCTTTCTGTAACTGTCAAATACCAGAATGCAACTAATTAGTGTTTCTTTTGTCATTTATCTTGGACGTGTAGATGGGAGAAGTACCAAAATGAGGAGGAAGCAGCTCTTGGTAGAGGGAAAAGGGTTAAAAAAGCCGTTCAATACAGAGAAGCATATGCTCCACAACCTACCGACACATCGAATCAGGTAACTTTAGTATTTTAGAAATCTTCTTTTTCATGTGGATTAAATTTGGCTTGATTAATGTGGGAATCTATGATACCGGTATTTAAAAAGAATAGATTAAAAAGTCACTGCATTATTAACTTAGTGCATTATTAGATTTAGGTGTTTTGAATTTAGGTATTCGAACTAATTACTGTCACCTGAAGTTGCGCTACTTAGTCTTAAATGCTTATAAAAACCTATTGTGCTGGTGATTATACGACTCTTTAGGGTCAAATAATATGTAATTATGTATCTTAACTAAACTGGTTATTTAAAGGTTAGTCAAGTTACTTGTTTACACTTTCAAACCTAATTTGAGATGTGTTCACTCCCACTTTGCAACGTTTCATTTTTTTTAACAAAGATTTTTGCTTAGGTCAATTTACATGTTAATCTTTTCAAACCTAATTTGAGAGGCACATCCAAACAGTATCTTCACAACCTGTTTCGTAACACCTCATTATCTAATTTTCACAGTGCACACCAGTCATAAATTTGGGCATGCACTATCTATTCGACATTTTGACGCCTTAGTATTTTGTGCTTTAGAAATTTAAAAATAGATGGGGATTACTTGTTCCATACATGGTTCTTTCTTAGATTTTTGTTATGTTTTTTTTCTCTCTTCAGAATGGTGCTAAAGTGGAGACAGAACCAGAGCCAGAGCGTGAATATACACCCGCAGGAAAAGCTCTGAAATCTAAGTTGTGAGTTTTGTATCTTTCACAATTAATCTTATTGTTTACAACATGGTTACTCCTTTTAAATGTCAGTACTTTCGATTATTGACGGAAGATGACTGCTACTTTCTTTGCTTAAAACAGCATTACATTTTAGGATTCTTGCATAGTATTATAAAGTGTGTCGTTTTTTACAGTGCTAAACTTCGGGCTAGACAAAAAGACAGATTAGCTCGGGTGAAAACATTAAAAGAGTCGCTTTCCAGTGAAGGGCAGAATGGTATGGGACCCCTCCGGCCACCAACGTCTGATGGTCAAAATAAGGATGACCAAGAAGACAAGCCGACTCAAACATCTGTTCCGATAACAAGCAAGACCGATCCAAATATACAAACGACCAAGGTACCGCACATAAAACAAGATCTGTCGTTAGTCCTTTTTGCCATTGTTCTACAGAAACCTTGTAGAGGTGACAAAATGAGTAGGTATGGTGGGCTTAGTAACAGCTTAACATAATTAACTACTGATGTGAGTTGAAACGGGTTGGCTTGACCCGAAACACCTTTCTCTTTATTTTTTAAAAATTTATTATAAAATGTTAGTATATAAAGTTATATTTAAATATTATATTAGGTCTTCTCCAACTACCATTACACTCAACTTCTTACCCACAACAATAGGTCAAAGGCCTGTAGATAATACTCAGTAATAATAATCCACAGTTTTAATATAAGTTTATAAGGAGGTTGTGTGTATTAAAGTTACACAAGCAACTTCCAACCACAGTTTGAACTGTTTAGCTCCTTTCCATTGTAGTGTTATTTCTCTTTTTACCCATTTGAGCTGTTAGAAATACTTTATACCACGAATCAACCTATAAATAAGTTGCTAATATTTCTCTACCTGATGTTCGTTTTATAGGAGAAAGAAGTGGACGAAAGTCGCAGGTTGCCTTCTGTTCTGGGGTTATGTGCTCCAAATGCTAAGCTGATGGAATCGGCTCAGAGAAATTCTTCACGATCTTTCATCAGACATGGAAAGCAACAAACTGGTCATGACTTCCCATTCAATCTAGCTTCACCTTCTGGTGGTCCCTCCAATGAGACGGCGCCTGCAAAAGCTCGTGTCAAGTTTAGATATCCAGATATCAACTCTAATGCTCTCCAACACCAGCAAAAAATAGAGCTTTTATCCTCGTTTACCCCCATGTCTTCTGCTGATCCTTTACATCATCGTCCTGAAATGATGACATTTCCCAACTTACCAATTGATATGACTAAATTACGCACACAGGACCAAAATGCCTCTCATCCCCAACCTGACTTGTTTGGTTTAACTTTAGGGAAACTACTTGGTGAATTCCCCTCAATCCCGGGGATGCCTAAATTGAGATACCGAAAAGATAATCATCAAGAAATGGATGCACGTCCTCAACCCATGTTAGATTTGGGTCAGATGTTGCCTACAAATGCATCGTTGCCTGAAAACCATCGGAAAGTTCTCGAGGATATAATGATGAGAACGGGTCCAGGTTCAAGCAACCAACCTCAAAGGAAACTTGTTAAAGATTATTGGTCTGAAGATGAACTTGATTTCTTATGGGTTGGTGTTCGTAGACATGGAAGGGGTGGTTGGAATGCCATGCTTGAAGACCCAAAGCTTAGATTTTCAAGATTTAGGTTGGCGGAAGACTTGGCTGCAAGATGGGAGGAGGAACAGCTCAAGATCTTGGGTGCCCCAGTTCAAAAACACTCAAAAGCTACAAAATCTCCTGTTTTCCCGGGCATTTCTGATGGGATGATGAGACGTGCATTGCATAAAAGCCGGTTTAGTGGAGGTCCTGAGCCCCACTCGATGGAAATGAAACTGGAAATGAATGTTCCTCCCCCCAACGAAAGACCAAAACCACACGGCTTTCAAAATGAACATTTTGTGCCTTTCCCGACATGGGCTCTTGATAGGCTTCCTGATAATCTTGAGCAACATCTTCCAAACCCATTCCTTTTGGGATCTCTTGGGTTGAATGGCCTTGGTTTATTTAATTCACAGCAAAAAGAGGGTTTGAAAATGCCAAATTTTCTTGATCACAGCGGTAATATTGCTGGTAGTTTGAAAAGAAAAGATGAGACTGGTAGTGGTAGTGGTGGTTCGTCAGAAACCAAATTACCTCATTGGCTTCGTAAAGCAGTTGTTAGTGGTAGTAATAGTAGTGGTTCTCCTGTTAGACCACCAGAGCCTGTACTGCCACCAACGGTGTCTGCAATAGCAGAGTCAGTACGTTTGCTATACAAAGGTGAAACACCGACAATCCCTCCATTTGTTCCTCCTGGCTTGCCACCTTCTCAGCCCAAAGACCCTCGTCTGATATTTAAGAAGCGCCGCCACTCACATGGACACAGCCATCAATCGCCGCTAGATCTCCCTGGAAGTAGCCATCAACCTCAACAACATGCTGTTGGTTCTGCTTCAGGAGCAGCATCAGTTACTGAACCAGACCTCAATGCACCACCGCCTGTGGACCAAACTGAGGTGGATCCGACAACTTCAAATCCATCTCGTTCGCACAGTGACAAAGTAGTAGTGGAGCTGGATGAAGATGCATCCGAGGAGACGTCTTCAGATCATTAACGACTCTCCAAATTTTTTGTAGGATTTGTTGCGATCTAGTGGTTTTCAAAGTAGTAATACAAGTGTTATAGAAGGTGGTCTAAAATAGTGTAAAGCTCCTTGTTTAGAAAACTAGATCAGGGAAATGATATGTCTGCATTTTGAACAGATTGAGAATTAGATGCATGGCTCCTTGGTTTTTATGGTTAAGATGGTCTTAACTTGTTTGCGGCATCGTCCTGCTTGTTAAGTATCTAATCCATTAACCTCTGTCATCATCAAATCTATAAATAAACTAAGTATGAAATCAAAGACTAACAGCATAAGAGCTGAGTTTTGTTTTCAATCTGTCTGGTGTTGAGTTTGGTTTGTGCTGCATTTTGTTGTGGTGAATTGTATATTTTGCTCAGATGATTTTTTTATTCATTCCAGTTTTTCACCTTTAGCTTTCGGTAAAACTAGAGGTGTTTCTATCTACAGAAAAATAGTGAAAATCTGTAAATCTTTTGAAACTGTGCATCCTGTTAGTTTTTCAATATGAGTTTAGCATTAAGGCAATTCCAAAATTATGAAAAAGCCACTTTTTAAGTTTCGACATCACCAAACAAATTATAAGACCACAAAGAAAGTATAAGCGGTTGGGAAAAGACGAAGGTTAAAACAATAGTACAATAGTATTGTTTGATAAATCTTCTTGTATTAACATATAAGTGGTTAAAAAGCCATAAAATGGGTGAATGTTTGACGGAACTAGCCGAAAGTAAAAATGGAGCTAGAGCTTATATCTTGATAACAGTGTTTTGGCGATTTTATTAGAGCTGAAACAATATAAAAATATAACAAATTAAATTAGCAAATATTTTTAGGGTTTCATGTATTATATTTTAGAAAATAATCAAATAGTTTAAATAACTATAAACTTTCATTTTTAAAAGTTTCTTTCAAATAACTTGAGTTTATATAAATTTATACTCCCTCCTCCGTCCCAATTTATTTGTCATATTTGACCTTTTAAAGTATTTAACTTTGACTTTAACTATTTTCTTTTGTGTTATATAATAATTGATTAGAAATATATGAATAGATTGAGTTTATAAATGTATTTTTATTAGTATAATTTTTATCAAGTATTATATAATATAAAGAGAAAAGTCCAAAATACATCCCTGTGTTATGAAAAAGACCGATTTACATCCTTTTTCTTTTTTTATGGAACAAAATCATCCCTCCGTTAGTAACTTTGGAACAAATACATCCCTGTGGACTAACGATGCAAAATTTTGCCCGTTAAGTACCCCACGTGTTAGTCACGTGAGGGGTATTTATGTCTTTTACTTGTCCCAGGTATAAACCACGCCTCTTTTTAAGTGGATTCATTTTCATTCTTCCCAAAAAAAAAAAAAAAAAAAAAAAAAAAAAAAAAAAAAAAAAAAAAACCTAATCCCAAATTCATAAACCTAATTCCAACATTCTTCCCCAATTCAAAAAAACCCTAACCAAAATCAGGAAACCCTAAGCATGTCCCACACTATGATTTGTAGATGTGGGCTACCAACTGTTATTCGAACTACATGGAGACCATCCAACCCTAGTAGACGATTTTATTGTTGTCGAAAACCTGTAAGTAGTTAACACTTTGTTGAATTTGAAAGTGGATGTGTAAGTTTAACTGTTTTTTTTAATTATTTATAATTGTTTGTTGTAAGGAACCTAATGATGGGTTTCAAGACTGGGTTGATCCTCCAATGTGTGCAAGATCCATCATGATTATTCCTGAATTATTAAACAACATGAATCAGCTTCAAGAAACAGTTAGGGAAAATGCTGCAATAGCAAGGGAAAATGCTTCAAAAGCTAGAAGATTCAAGATCATGTTAGGATTAAGTTGGTTGTTCTTTGTTATGTATTTGATGATGAAATGAAATGAAATGTACTAATGTAATGTTTGTTGTTATCAATGAAATATGTATGGTTTTTTTGTGAATTTATTGTGTTAAAGTTGAAATGGGTTAAATTGGTACAAGTGCAAACAATGTGGTTGACTTTCAATGGGTTGAATTAGATTAACTGATCAATAGGGTGTTAGAAGGTGTGAAATGTTAGCAATTAATTGGTTTTTACCACAAATTGGACTATTCTTTTCCAACCATAGCTGCAGATGTTTGATAGCATCATAGCTGCACAAAAGTAAGAGAAACAGACATGCTTGATAAAAGACTGCATGCATAGTCATAGAGTGCATGAATAAAGCATTTTGCACATGAGAAATATGGAAGAGAATCTCATTTCACTATTTTTTTCCTACCCATTCTGCACATTGGGCTGCACATGGACCATTTGGCCTTGAAGGGACTGCACATTGACCCTTTTGGCCTTGAATAAAGAGACTCCATGTCTTTATATACCTGCATACTACCCCAATTCACCATTGCATCACATTTGTTTCAAAACAAACACATGAAAAAAATGAATTCCAACAAGAACAAGAAACCAGGTAGTGATCACAGCATACATACATATATATATTTTTTTTGAACTTATTTCATTTGATTTTTTTTCTTATGCAGAAATTATTAACATTTCAAGCAGTGATTCATCTTCATATGAATCAGGATGGGCTAACTATTTTCCAAAAGTTGCAGAGGAAAGCTCTGATTCAGGGTGTGAGCAGTTGCATGCTTATGCATCAAAAACTGGTACAAGTTCAAACATAGTTGATGAAAAGCAAGCTTTTAAGGAGAGGGTTAAGGTTCTTGGACTTGCAAACAAGGAAACTTGTCAGAAACATGGTATCAAGTCTTTTGAAGTGAAAAAGCCCACAGATGGAAAAGGCAAGGGGAAAAAAAAGGCTTTTAGTGTGTTTGGTTTAGAGTGAAGATGTTGTATGTCTGGTTTAGAAGCATGGTGTTGTATGGTTGCTTTAGGATCATAGCTTAAATGCCTTTCAATAAAACTGTTGTATCCAAGTTATGAATGTAAAACCTATGAAATTTGCAGCATTTTGATAAGCATTCTCATATAATTCTTCATCCAAACAAACCAACAACATTGATTAACAAAAAAGACATAAACATTGATCATAAATATTGTACCATAAACATTGATCCAAACAGTGAGGCATAAAGAGTTTCAAAAGACCTAAACACTGATCTTAACCTTCATACAGTCTAATCATAACCAAAAGACTTAAACATTGATCTTAAAAACATTAGAAATTATGCAAGTGTTCAAAAGACATTAACTAACACCTAATTTAGATATTGGCTTTTCCCTTTGATCTTTTTTAGCTCTTGCAGAAGTTTGAGATCCACCAACACTTGAACATTGTGTTCCAGCAACATTTGAACTCTGTGATCCAGCAAAAGAAGTAGCTTATGATCCAGCAACCTTCATCTTACATGTTCCTCTGTTGTGTCCTATGTTGTGGCATTTAAGGCATGTCACTGTTTTCCCAATCCTAGACAACTTACCACTTTTAGACATCCTTTGGGTTGATATCTCATTTGCAGTCTTCTCCTCTTTTTGGTGGCCTTCCAATCTGTTTGTGAACCTTTGGGGGAATGATAATGTATGGGCTAGGATGTTTCTTCCACAATGGTCTTCTAGTGCAAGGTTTGATGGTGTGAGTGTACTGCTTCTTCCAAGTTGTGAGCCAATAGCATCAATGCACCCACGTCTCTGGCAACCCAATTTCAGAACTGTTTGAATCCATGTCATTGATTACTGCAACTGCATGTTTACAGGGCATTCCAGTGAGCTCCCATTTTCTACAGCTGCAGGTCTTATCTTGGACATCAACCACACACAGGTCTTGCCATAGGCCACTAACTTGGTACTTTGTACCACCACCAAAAAGAACCTAGCATTATACCATAACAGTTGAATTAATAAGCAATACATTACAAATTTAGTAACTATTAAAAAGATAACAGTTTACCTTGTAGAAAGTGGCATCATGCTTTATTGCATCAAACAATTTTGTTGCAGCTGGTGTTAAAGGTCCTTGAATCTTTGCTATGACTTTTTGAACATTAAATATTCTTTTCATCAAGTATTCCCTAACAAAAATTCTAGTGCTATCAAAATTGGAGCATCTCTCCCATCCAACAACTGTCTATTAAAGACTTCACACAGATTGTTTAATAAAACATCACAGTGTGCTCTACCTACATTAAGCAATACAATGGGTACTAGTAATAAGCATTTTGCATGATAAGTATGTCATATAATAAGAAATATTGAAAGCAAATTAGCAATAGAATATAACTTTACCACTGAAATGGGATCTTGACCAGTGTTGTGCAGGTATCTTCCTCAAATAGTCATAGGCTTCTTCATCCAACTTTTTTAACTTGTCCATTGCTCTATCAAAATACTGAACAGTTGTAGCTGATGCACATTTCCAAACCAAGTTCTTGTATTCTTCACCTCTTCATTTTTGCTTCATATTCTCATGAATATGTCTTACACAAAACCTATGCTCAGCACATGGGAATACTTTTGCAATTGCAGGTATAATGCCCTACAATAACATATATTAGAATTAGTAATTATTAAACACATTGAATAAGATATTTAGGAATTAAGGAAGTTTACCTTTTGTCTATCAGATATAAAAGTGAAATTAGACATGGGTGTCAAATCCAGGTCATCACCCAAACAAGTCAAAAACCAAGACCAAGCACTCATGTTTTCTGCTTCCACAATGGCATAGGCAAGTGGATATGTCCCATGGTTTGCATCTATCCCAACAGCAGTGAGTAATTGACCTGGGTACTTTCCTTTCATGAAACAACCATCTAGCCCAAGCAAATCTCTTAAACCTACTTTAAACCCTCTTTTCAGAGCTCCAATACACACATATATCCTTTTGAACTGTCTTGTTGTATCATTGGGATTATAGTCTCTTTCTAGATCTAGCTTGACAGTTGTGTCTTCATTGCTCCTTTGCAGCTCTAAGACATAATCTCTTATACCACTATACTGTTCTGTAAAATCACCCTTAACCTTCATCTCTTATACCACTATATTTCTGTTGCAGTTGTTCCTTTAAGGCTTTAATTGGGATTTCAGGGTTTGGTTTGATGACTTCTTCAATATCCTTGGAAAGAAAGCTGTTTGTGCACTTTTTCACATCTCTTGTTTGCAGACAATCATGTGAATCATTTAGGGTTTGAACAGTCCATGTGCCTTGATTGTTATTTGAAATGTGCAAAGTCCATGGACATGTAATATGTTCATAAATATAAGAGCCCTTTCTCCCACCTACCTTTATCCTCAATCCACCCACTTTATTTATTCCCTGTCCAACATCATTTGGCCCACTTGTATTTGACCCACTAGCTTTTGTTGGCCCAGTAGAGTTTGTAAACATAGGACACTTTCCCCTGCATACTACTCTTACCCTTTGTTTGTCATTCTTCCAAGTATACAATTGTCTTCTACTAGCCACAACAACTTCATTAACCATTGCTGAAATTTCTTTTTTATTCACAACTGTCTCCCCACAAAGAATGAGTCTTTACTTTGAGCTACACTCCCACTATGATGAGCATTTTCCTTTCTTAAATTTGACATTGCTCCCTTTCTTCTATCAGTGCTATTTTCATTAACACTTCCAGTCTCACTTTCACTTTCAATGTACATAGGCATATCAAAGTCATCTAGATCATATGCTTCTTCAACTTCTAAGTCAACAGTCTCACTGGCATTGTCATTTCTAACTCCCACCCATTCTGCATCTGTATCAACATTTTTATAGAATTCTTCCATATCTACATCCACTTCATTTATCTCATGTTCATCATCTGTTTGTATATAATCATTATCTTGGCTATCATCACTCTCAGAACTAGTCTCATTCTCTCCACTAAAACTCTCAGAGTTACTAGCATCACTAGTCTCATTCACACTTTCTGCCTCATTCAAAATAGGTGCATCTACATCCACAGGCACACTTAGTCCATCTACATTAGCATTCATATGTGGTCCATCTACATTAGCATTCACACTTGGTCCATCCTCAAGCAACAACATTGGCAATCTAGTTTCCTTCAAACCAGGCTTCTTAAAAGGCATCCTAACTAGACTTGAATTCAAACCAGGCTTCTTAATGGTCTTCTTAACTAAAGCACTAGTTTCTTCTACATCTATTTCCTCCAAAATCACTTTATGTGGTGATGTAAATGGTGATTTCAAATAAGTATCTAGGACTGTATAATCATGCTCAATATACACATCAATCAGTTTGACCTTATTAGCATACCCAACTAAGTTAAGCACATCCATATCACCACCTAGTGCTTGTAATCCATGATCTAAGTCAGTGTTAGGTACTCTCCAATGATAGAACATCTTACAACCTTTACCCTTGTAACCTAACTTTTTAACCATGTCATTTAACTCAATCACAGAAAATAAGTCAATATCTATAAAGTCAACATAATTATGTTTCCCATTTGTGTAGCTTCTACCTGGGGGTTCAGTGAAAAAACCACCATGATGAATCTTCAATGAGAAAAAGTTTTGCCTTGTACCTGTTATTAGCAATTAGCATAAACAATATTAGGGTTTCGATCATTAAAAGATTATGTGATTATAAGTGAAATTAAACTTACTATATGCTTGTTGTTCATCCACAGGATCATCATAGTCGCGAATTGTCCATTCCACAACCACCATTGTTGTTAATCATATGTTGAACACTGGAAATGGATTTGGGGGTTTTTAATTTTTTAATTTTTTTTTGCTTTGTGTTTTAGAGGGAAAACGAGGTGGGGGATATGATTTTCCCACTAAAAAGAGGCGTGGTTTATACCTGGGACATGTAAAAAGACATAAATACCCCTCACGTGACTAACACGTGAGGTACTTAACGGGCAAAATTTTGCATCGTTAGTCTAGAGGGATGTATTTGTTCCAAAGTTACTAACGGAGGGATGATTTTGTTTAAAAAAAAGAAAAAGGATGTAAATCGGTCATTTTACATACCACAGGGATGTATTTTGGACTTTTCTCTTTCATATCACCCTAAAACTTCGAACGCACGTAACCCTTAAACGACAAACTTTTAGAAAAAACAGATTTCACCATAATTTCTATAATTTAATCCTCTTTAATTTGGTATAAATTTTGTTAAATATTTCAATGTTTTTTACATATCAAATGGGTCCTTTTTTTCATTTTTGACTCTACTTTTGTCCTTCGTAACAGTCGAATCATGAAAACCTTAAAGCATGAAAATTATAAATTTTTATTCACTCTTTACATAGGTTTTTGAATAACTCAAATCTGATGTCGTATGAGTGAGATATCACACATTAAAAATGACGTTTTAGTCATATTTAGTATACACAAAGTATTTGACGAAATGTGTAACTAAGATTTTAGTATTAAAATTATTTTAAATGCACTGTTTTTTGTACCACAACACACCATTAATCACTTTTTAATGCAAGATTCAAAACGTGATATTTTCTTAATTGTTAATTTTGTACAAAAATGTACGCATCGTGTTTTGTTGCGTTTTTAACCATAAATTTGACTAATAGTAAATTCGAATTTAGATAATTGAAAAAAATAAACGTTATAGATTTTAGGCCAATCGTTACTCGGGTTTTTAAATCGTATAAAAATAGTTCTCATTTTTAATATAGTATTTTAGTCAATTTAGTTAATAGTGTTGGTGCATCATAATTGAAAATTAGTGCATCAGTGTTATAAAACTATGGTATACCATTTGTTCATCAGTTTTCTAAAGAAAAATTAAAAAAAATCGCGTTGTTTATTAGTTAGGTTGTTCATCATCGACGTTGTTCATCAATAAAAAAAGATTTGTTCATAAATAAAAATAGTTGTTCATCAATAAAAAGTGTTGTTCATCATACGTGATGTTTATCAATAACAAGAGTTGTTAATCAATAAAAAGTGTTGTACATCATAATATTCATCATATAGATCACGTTCTTCATTAGTTTTATAAAAAATGACATTGTTCATCAATTCATTGGTTTTCTAAAAAAATATCACAATGTTCATCAGTTAGGTCACAATGTTCATCAGTTAGTCTTTGTTAATACAAATATCGCCTAAAAACGTTATTTATATTTACGATCTTTGCTAAGTTTCGTTAACGACAAAGTATAAACTTTAATTCTTAGCAAATCATGAATATAGTTTAAGCCTTTCATAACTAGAACTTTATTTCATTTAAACATTACATTTGCTACATTTACATTTTACACAAAAAACATCACATTTTCATATTACTATAAATAGAAAATGTTTTTTGACATCATGGCATGCATCATGAGTATTTATGGAAAGATTTTCAAATCTAGAAGTTGACTTTCCATAAGATTTCTTATATATTTGGAAAGATTCTTACTCAAACTATCTTGTAGTTTACATAAAGGATGTTGATTAGACTTGCATAGATATGGAAAGATTTCTTTAGTATTTGACTATCAGGTCTGGCGGAACCCTGTGGATACAAGGGCGGAACCCTTGTTTTGGTTCTGCCGGATCCGCCAGCCTGCTCTCTTGGTTGGCTATAATAGCAAGCCACACTCAAAAATTTTCTTATCACTTCTCATTACAATTTACACATACATTCTCAATACATTTATCTAACTTATTAACATTTCATTTGTGTGAGATCTTTTGTAGCAAAGAAGATCACAAGTTCATATCAAAAGTTACAAGTCTCAACATAAAGTTGCAAGTCTTGTTAGCTTAGCATTGTGTAAACTCGTGAGGTTTATACATCATTTCATTGTGTATTTTCAGTAGTGATCGGTTAGTATTTAGGCCTTAAAATACAAAGTGTGACGGGAGTGGTTGTACCCTTGTAAAAGAACTCGACATCTAGCTTTGTGTTGGTAATCTTGTGTAAGCAACGTGTAAAGTTTTTTCTGCCGGTGAAAGGAGCTTGTTGACTAGTGATTGAAACTCTCGAGTTGGATACTCGGGGCGTGGATTAGGGCAAGGAAAAAGAGTCCTTGTAGCCGAACCACGATAAACATCCGTGTTGTGGTTTGATCGTTTCTTACTTTATACTTGCATATTACTTATCGTTAATTAGTTTCAATTGTTGATTACACGTAAAGTTTTCAAAGTTAAACAAGTTAAAAACCGGTAAACTATTCAACCTCCCTTCTAGTTTTCCACAATTGGCATCAAGAGCTATGTTACTCAAGCTTTTAAAATATATTGTGTTTTAAAACTTGAAACGATCCATGGATTTTGAAAATTACAAAGAAGGGCAATCTATGCAAAGACCACCACTATTTTAAGCTAATGGTTTCATATATTGGAAAAACCGCTTTGAAACTTACGTGAAATCAAAAGATATAGATCTATGGTATATAATCATTGAAGGTGATAACATAGCTACTTTTAAGGATGGTACAAATGGTAAAGATGAGGATAGCTCTTTTACCAAACATAATGAAGATCAAAAGAAATTGATTGCTAAAACTAATGAGGCTAAAATGATTCTTTACAATGCTTTACCAAAGAAAGAATATGAAAGAGTCTTTATGTGTAAAACCGCTAAAGAAATTTGGCAATCTTTAATAGTCACTCATCAAGGGAACTCACAAGTTAAGGATAACAAAATTGATCTTCTTGTTCAACAATATGAACAATTTACTATTCCCGAAGATTAGATTATTGATTATGCTTTTGCTAGATTTAACACTATTATTACTTCACTTAAAGCACTTGATGAATCTTTTTGTAGCAAGAACTTTGTCAGGAAATTCCTTAGAGCACTCCATCCGAAGTGGAGAGCCAAAGTGACGATAATTGAAGAATCTAAGGATCTTTCAAGCATGTCACTTGACGAGCTAATTGGAAACCTCAAAGTTCATGAAATGGTAATGGAAAAAGATTCATAAATAGTTAGAGGCAAGAAAGAAAAAGTCAAGTCCATTGACTTGAAAGCTAGAGTTCAATCAAGTGATGACGAAGAATCTAGCTCGGATAGTGATGATGAAGAATATGCCATGGCCGTTAGAGACTTCAAGAAGTTCTTTCGAAGACGAGGGAAGTTTCTAAGGCAACCTAGAGATGACAAGAAAGCTTTCCGTAAAGATCGTGATGATAAGAAAGGAAAGGGAGAAAGAAAGTGTTTTAGGTGCGGAGACACAAGTCATCTCATAGGAGAATGTCCAAAACCACCCAAAAGTAAAACTCAATGAATGACGAGATTGCTCTCATGGCTCAAGACTCAAATGAGGTACACTCCGACTCATCTTGCTCTTCTATTGATGATGACACATTGCAAAATGAATATAACAAACTTTGTGAAATAAGCTTAAGAATCATAAACAAAAACAAATTTTTGAAAACTAAAAAGAAATTTTTGGAAAATGAAGTTTATGAATTAAAAGAAAAAGCTAAGAGGTTAGAAAAGAGTAAGAGTATTGACACAATGTGTAAATCATGTCAAGAGTTTAAACTTGAAATTGAGAAGCTTAAAATTACTCAAAATGATCTAATAAAACAAACCACAAAGTTTAAAAGGTTTGATAAAAGTATTTCTTGTGCAGATGAAATAATGAAACTTCAAAAGTCACCATTTGATAAAACGGGACTAGGTTTCATGAAATTAGAAACTCCAAAGAGTCACACTAAACAAGACGAGAAAGTACAAAAACTAACAAAGTTGCTACAGGTACCCACGGACCAGACGGAACCAAAAACTTGGTTCCGTCCGTTGAACCCAAAGGTTCCGCGGGGTCTGCAGCAGAAAAGTTAGTTTCTACATCGGATCGTACCAAATTCGTTAAAGTCACAAATAGGTCAAAAACTAGTGTGAATGATACAAAACTAAAACCAGCTATTAAAATTGGAGTAGGACTTGGTAAAAATGAATTTAGAACTAAAACTACTGAACCAAGGCCTAAAACTCCTATTCCCAAACGCCCCTTTCCAAAGAGCAACTACAACACACAACCAAACTACCAACATGGCTGGAACCAAAACATACCTAGACATTACCAAACTCCAAACTACATGTCATGGAACCCATATCTTCCATTTTCATACATGGATCAAGTTAATGGCATGTTTAACCAAAATGGACCCATGAGATATTGGGGACCAAACATTTGAGTGTTTTTCATAAAATATGTATGCCTCAAAGTAAGTTTGGAACCGGATGAATGGATCAAAGATAGCGGTTGCTCAAGGCACATGACGGGTAATAAAAGCCTCTTTTCAACTTATCAAGAATGTGATGGAGGTAACGTTACGTTTGGTAGCAAAGTCAAAAGCAAAATCATCGGAAAAGGTACAATCTCTCATGAATCTCTCTATATTGATGATGTAGCTCATGTTGATAACCTAGGTTTTAATCTCCTTGGTATTAGTCAACTTTGCCGCAAAAAGTATAACGTCCTTTTCAGTGAAAATGGAAGTAAAATACTTAAAGACGGCATAACCGTAGCCAAAGGTGTTCTTAAGAACAACGTGTATGTCATGAAGATGGATCAAACATCTAGAGACAAACTTTGCCTCACCGCATTAGATGAATCTTCAACTTTATGGCATAGACGTTTAGGACACGCTAATATGAGACTTATCCAAAACCTCTCCTCCAAAGATCTAGTTAGAAAGCTACCTAAGTTGAGATACGACCAACACTTTTTTGACGCTTGCGAAATTGGTAAACAAGTTCATAGTAGCCATAAGGCTAAAAATGTGGTGTCTACATCTAGGTGTCTAGAACTTCTACATATAGATTTATTCGGTCCATCCGCTATACAAAGTTATGGAGGTAACTTCTACACTTTGGTTGTAGTAGATGACTATTCAAGATATACTTGGACAAAGTTTTTGAAAAGTAAAAACGAAGCTTTTGACCAATTTGAAATTCTAAGCAAGAAAATTCAAAATCAATTAGGAACTTGTATTGTGTCTATTAGAACGGACCACGGTCGTGAATTTGATAATGAAATACAATTTGGAAACTTTTGTGATAAAAAAGGTATAACACATAACTTCTCGGCACCACGCACTCCTCAATCTAATGGTGTAGTAGAACGCAAAAACCGGACTCTTCAAGAGATGAGTAGAACAATGCTTAATGAACAAAATATCCCACAAAAGTTTTGGTGTACCGCAGTTGACACGTCAACCTACATTTTAAATCGTGTCTTGATAAGACCATTTTTGAACAAAACTCCATATGACCTATATAAAGGTAAAAAGCCTACATTAGGATATTTTAGAGTGTTTGGGAGTAAATGTTTTATCCTTAACACCAAAGATTATCTCACAAAATTTGACCCAAAGTCTTATGAAGGTGTGTTTCTTGGATATTCATAAAATAGCAAAGCTTATATTGTACAAAACAAAGAAACCTTAAGAGTCGAGGAATCGTTGAACGTAACATTCGACGAGAGTCCACCTCCCTCTAAGACATCACCTTTGGTAGATGATGACTTAGTTGAAAGTCAAGTAATGGAAAATCAAGAAATCCTAGATAATGACAAGGAAGATGAACTATCAAACCAAGAAATTGTCAATGTCAAAGAATCTAAAAGTCATCCACTAGATAGTGTCATAGGAAATATTAACGAAAGAACACTAAGATTAAAAGTCCAAAATGAAAGTAACTTCTTTTGTTTCGTGTCAACCATTGAACCGAAAAATATAAACGAAGCTATAAAAGATGAGTCATGGGTAATAGCCATGCAAGAAGAATTAAACCAATTTGTTAGAAATGACGTTTGGACGTTAGTTCCTCAACCAAAAAGCCAAACGATAATTGGAACAAAATGGGTGTTTCGTAATAAAATGGATGAAAATGGCATAGTGTCTAGAAACAAAGTGATGCAGGTTTTACCGACCAGGTTTTAATATTTATAAGTGTCTCGTTTACCTAAGGTCTACCTAATGCACTATCGGGCAGTGTACCCGGTCGTGTGAGGTATAGCTAGTTGGTAAAGCCGAGGCCGTCCCAAGAGCTATGTGTGTGGAGTCTATCTAAGTTTAGTGTCACGTATAAAAGGGGGTTTATGATTGTGAGATTAATTAACTAAGAAATGTAAATAACAAAACAAGTAAATAAATGGAAGAGAATCAAATAAGGAGAAGTGGTGCTAACCTAATTACTACTCTTGTTATTATTATGATTAGTTTTCTATAAGTGCATCCTATTGTATCGTCTAGGGTTATACACATTTAGGATCATAGGGTTAAATCACCTAAATCTATCTTACACCTTGTCCTATTCCCGCCTATTGTAAAGACAAGAGTTCATCGGGCGGCGTGAACCTACAAAGATGCAAGAGTCATTAAGTACCTCTACTAACATGGACAAGTCTAGCGGGATGTGGCATGGTCAGATCTTACACCCCCTCTAGCTCCTTCAAGTGTATCGCATTGGTATGTGGTCCTAGGGTTAATTCGTACATGTATGGTGATATTTCTATCACCAAGTCACATCCCCATCGGCTTGGGTCCTAAGGTTAATTCACCAAGCCTCCAAGGAACTACCAATGTTCAACATTACCAGAAGTAGAGTGTCCTTAGACTCGCCATGAGAGTATACAAACAATACTACAATAGATGCATAGAAAACTAACTCATAACAATAACAATTTCATAACAAGGCTAACACCAAGAGGGGTTTAGCCACTCATATTCATAAATGTAGTAAAACAAGATTGTGTTATTACAAATGTAAACATGAATCAAATACAAGACAAAGGTATGAATAAACTTATGATTGGTGTGTGAATCCTCCCTTGGAAATGACTTGTATGAGGCTAGAACTTCGTTCCTCCTGCTCCCTGAGTTTCTCCCAACTTCTGTGTGGTGAAAAGTGAATGAATAAACTCTGAATTAGGGCTGGTATTTATAGGCCCGACTTTGCTACGGCGTAGCTGATTGAGTTGCTACGCCGTAGCCTTTGTAAATATTGACTACGTCGTAGCTTGATCAAGTGCTACGAGTGTAGTTTCTTCCTTGGATGTATCTATGGCGTAGTTATATGGGGAACTACGCCGTAACTTCTTCTTTGGCCACGTGAGTTCTTTACTACCTCATTTTGGGGTCTACGCCGTAGGTGGAGAGTTGCTACTCCGTAGAGCCCTTTAGTAGATCTCTACGTCGTAGTCATGGATTGAGCTACGCCGTAGTCTTCATAAGTCCTTGCTACGGTGTAGGTAGATGACACTTCTACGTCGTAGTTAGTGCAGAATCCGCATACTTCATGTATTTTCACTTTTGTCCTTCCAATTCCGCGTTTCTTCGTTCCTTTACTCATCTTTGCCCTGAAAACAGAATATAAACAAATAAGAGTATATATCCTAACATATGAATACAAAAGATGAGTAATTAAGGAGGAAATTAACACTTAAATCATGGACTTATTTGATGTTATCAAATATCCCCCCACTTGAACTCTACTAGCCCTCAAGTAGACCTTATTAGGATAATTTTTTAAAAATATATTTCCCAAGAAATTGGAAAATATGAGTCTAAAAACTTCCTATGCTAGAATATATCAAAGCCGAACACCTCACGAAACTGGAACAAACACTCATCTCTCTCTCCTAATCTAAGTGTTAATTTCGGGGTGATCACTCAACGCATTGTCAGAGAATGTATTCTATCATAGGCTTGGCGGTTACACAAATCTCTACCACTAGAGCTAAGGTCAAAACAATTTTTAAAGGCAATACTGAACACATATAAGGCTTGCGGGTGTAGTGTTGTTACTAACATACTACGGCAAAGGCGACAAAGTCAATGGTACATGACCGGAACGCCGGGCAAGACACCGTACTAATGACTGCTCAAATCCTTTACCTAAGCATGATTCACAACTAAAGGGTAGGATAAGACATGGGATGCACAATAATGGTGTTAAAAAGAAAAAGAAAGCAAATAGTCTTAGCCTATAACCGAGTTGCTACCACTTGCCGTTCATCCAAAGTTCAAGCTTCAAAATGCAAAAATTGGATCATGTAAGAAGTGTGTGCCATTAACGAACGTCATGATGGGCACCTCACTTGATCTTTATGTTGGCGATTAAGAACCAACAACTTCATTCTTCATGTATGACCGAAGTGGCCTCTTCGATACTAATTCTTTCAAAGCTCATATTATGGTGCTACACAAGGTTGCACCAAAGATAACATATCTACATATGGAAATTCACATTTTTTTTTATAACAATAACAAGAAATAAATATATCCCCCCACTTGAGATGAACTATACATGTACAATAGTGGGTTTCTCATGATCTTCAAAGATTTGTCTTCAATGTAGGTGTGATTCTTGATTCTTTTGACTTGAACCTTAAACTAGAACGAGTGGCGACTTCCCAACCATAAACCAAGACTACACGGTAGGCTAAGGTGTATAGGTGTATTGAAACAATAATATGAGTAGGATAGGCTCTAAAAGGTGTATCTAGGGGTATCTTGCACTAAAAGTGAATGCAACAAAGGGTTTAACACGGGGGTCGAATAGTCAATGCGACTAATCGATAAACACACACATGTAGATTATTTGGGTGATAATCGTAAAATATTGCCTTCTTAAAAAGTTTCTTCCAAATGTATCAAGAAATCTCGATACACTACTCGTCTATGGTTTCAAAATGATGTAAAGGCCAAGTTCTAAAGTTTACAAACTACCGGCACACTCATAATTTAGGTGGATTTGGGGTAAAATAAGGGAAACTGAAATAGGCTAAACCTCACCGTGGTATTAAGGGTTAATGTGCTCGGCAAAGGTCTATTCTAGTTAGGTTCGGAAAAACATGTCAAAAGTTTTAAAGTGGCATAATTTTTCAAAATAAACTAGAAAAATGGGGCAACATAAAGTTCAAGTAATAATTCTACTCCCGTCCCCCCACTTGAGTTGTACAAAGTCCCTTTTGTACACAAAATAAATAATAAAGAGGAAAAAGTAGAATTCTAACGAGAACTTACCTGAAATTTGCTTTTGAAAATGATAGAAGGATCATGTTGGAAAACGTGCCTTCTCTTCGCCTAATGAGCAAACTTCAAATCCTTGAAATCACACAACTACCAAAAGCATAAAACCTAAAAAAGAAAAGAAAAATAAAAAAAAAATCCTAACTCACTTTCGTAGGAATCACGGTTGCATTTAGCATATGCAACAAGCCTTTTAAACCACTTGGTGTCCCGAGTGGATGAGTGAAGTCTCGTAAAGGTTTACAGGGAACACACCCACAAAGTTCATTTAAAAACTAATACAAGTTTAAATAATGATTTGTAAAAATAACAATTTTTAAGGTACAGAAGGAAGCTACGGCGTAGCTGAAATGGGTTGCTACGCCGTAGTTGCTAAAAAACTCAAGAAGGACACCTGGGGGTTGCTACGGCGTAGTAAGGGTTGGAGCTACGCCGTAGCTAAGTCATGGGGGATTTTTCTTGGTGCAAAAGTCCAAAAATTTGTTCCCCAATGCAACGCTTCCTCTAGGACCTGCAAATTATTAACACAAAACATACCAAACCAACAAAATAAAAGAAAATGAAAGGAAAGGATAATTCGGGTTGTCTCCCAAAAGAGCACGTTTGTTTATTATCGAGTCTTTAAGTTAGACTCACTGCCACGCTTAGTAGTGTCCATTGGTCATTTCATGTATGCTAGTATGCTCGCGTCCTAGCATGTCAATGACCCGTTCATCCTTTTTGTAAGCATTACCAAGATCCAAACATCCCTTATAAAAATCTTTAATCTTTTGATAAGGATAGTTATATCCATTCTCTTTATCCTTATTTCTAATGTCAAGGAGGGGTTTGGCTCTACTTAACTGCTTTCTTGTCCAATGTTTAAAGTTTTCTACCGTTCTCGGCATTTTAAAAATAGTAACATCATTTGGATTGGAAAGCCACACTACTCCATTGATAGTATCTACCTCAATCCCTGATAAGTCTTGGAATGGTTTTCCTAGAATTACTTCTTCTAATCCGCATTCCACAAATTCAGTTATGTCATCAAAAATCATAAAATCAACCAAAAAGGTGTAGGTCCCCACAAATACACTAATGTTTTTTTACTTCACCGGGAAAGTTATTTCCTAGATAATCAAGCTCCTTTTTAAATATTTTGTTATAACTTCCTTTAGACATAAGGTTAATGGGGGAGCAAATATTAATAAAAGGATGAAAATCAACAAACCCTATTTCGTACGTGAGTTGCAACGTGTAAGGATTGGAATGGTGTAGTCTAATCCCTAGTTCGAGGAAACTAGCCTGTATCGGCAAAGCTAAAGTATCTTCTTAATCTAGTCTTGGTGGGACTACATCGACAGAGTTGATTTCATGATATCCTTCTCCAAGATCCATTTCGATTCCATGATTACTCTCTTCAAAATCAATGAAAACATCAAAGTTTTCAATGGGGGAGCTGTCATTGTTGTCAAGAGGAGTTTCTTGCATTTCATCTCCCTTGAGAAACTCCTCCAAATCGAATTCGTCCTGGTCCTGCACATGATCCACAACACAAACACTACCATTCTCAGGAGTAATTATTAGTTTATTAGCGTTAAAAGTAATTTCCTCCCCTCCAACTTCTAAGGTTAAATTTTTACCGTACACATCAACCTTAGCATGTGCGGTGGCTAACATAGGTCTTTCTAATATTATTGGAATTTTATTATCTTCAATAATATTTAAAATGATAAAATCTACCGGGAAGATAAATTTATCAATTTTTAGCAGAACATTTTCAACAACCCCCAATGGGATCTGCATAGACTTATCGGCCATTTAAATATCCATTTTAATAGGTTTTAATTTCCCTATCCCTAGTCTTGTGAACATAGAATAAGGCATTATACTAATGCTAGCTCCTAAATCAGCCAAAGCATTACTAATATTTAAGTTACCTATTAAACATGGTAGAGTGAAGCTTCCCGGATCTTTCTCTTTAGGTGGCAGCACATTTCGGAGGATTGCCGAGCATCTTTCATTAAGCTTTACCGAGTTTACTCCCTCCAGTTTGTCTTTTGCTTCCAAAAACCCCTGTAAATGTTCAAGATTGTAAGTTTCAGTTNCTTGTGAACATAGAATAAGGCATTATACTAATGCTAGCTCCTAAATCAGCCAAAGCATTACTAATATTTAAGTTACCTATTAAACATGGTAGAGTGAAGCTTCCCGGATCTTTCTCTTTAGGTGGCAGCACATTTCGGAGGATTGACGAGCATCTTTCGTTAAGCTTTACCGAGTTTACTCCCTCCAGTTTGTCTTTTGCTTCCAAAAACCCCTGTAAATGTTCAAGATTGTAAGTTTCAGTTTTTATTGATTTAACAAGAGGTGCATTGATAGGAAGGGATTCCAATTCATTGAGCAATAATTGCTCCTTCTCGATCCTCAATTTAACTTTCTCGTAGAATGTCTTGGGTTCGAATTCATTAGTAGCCATCACTTTAGTTTCTTCAAGCGATGGTACCCCATTGGCATTAACGTCCCTTTTTAGACATTCCTTAATAATGTTGGTGCACTGCTCAACTTTTAATTCAAGATTTCTAATCCCAATGTCGTGAGCCTTAAGAGACGAAACTGTGCTTTCAACAAACTTTTTTAACATTTCCTCCTCTCGTTCCTGTCGCATGATGGATTCTGCTATATACTTATGCACTATTTCCTCCAAACTGTCACTTCTACTTCTGCCAACCAAGCTCTTTACTTCTTCACTTGGTCGGTTCCTCTCAACTTCATTTCTTTCCTTTCTTGCTCTTTCAAATTCTGTTGCATACCCACCATCATTTTTTACTAAGGTCTTCATCACCTTATTTTTGAAATTGTCTCTGGGTCCATATCCTGTTTCCAAGTGCCATTTATGGACATGTTCTGCAGTTCTTTGTATAGCTCGGAAAGCTTTTTCCGGAGTTAGCCCAGGAATAGGTCTTTGTGAGTCAAGAATGTTGCGAGTATACTCATCAAACCCTCTATAGAAGACGAAGACTTTCATTTGGTTGTTGAGGTCATTCGTTGGGCATCTATAGAGAAGCTTGTTGTACCGTTCCTATGCTTGGTAGAGCGTTTCTTCTTTAATCTGCACAAACCTATATATCTCTCTTAAAGAGGCTGCTAGTTTAGTTGGTGGACAGAATCTTTGTATGAATGCTTTTCGTAAATTTTAACCATGTTGCCTTAGACTCGCGGGGGAGGCGATTAAACCATTTCCTTGCTTGACCGGTGAGGGATATAGGAAAAACTTTTGGCATAAGCTTATATGTGGAGACATTAGCACTTCCGTAAGTGCTCACAATGTACAAAACTTCCTCTACATGGTCTTGTGCGTCCTCCTCATCATTTTCACCTGAAAACTGTCTATCTTGTACTTCCTCGATGATTTGCCCTTTAATCTCGAACTTAACTGTTCCAGGTTCCGAAGTCACCCCTCTATCATACTCTTCATTGGTTCTATCCATCTATTGTTCCATTGTGAGGGCGTCAATGTTATTTCCTTCATTTACTTCCGTATCTGAATCTGAATGTTCACAAAAAGAAAAAAGATTATGAATAGAAACAGGAGTGTTATTTCTTTTTGTTCAGAACTGTCTCTCGGGATTATCATATGGTGTTGCTAAAAAAGGTTTAGCACTTCGAGTCTTGTATCCTGACATAATAATAAGAAAAAGAAAACAAATAAAAATGTAAAATTTAAATAAATTCCTAATAGCTCCCTGGCAGCGGCGCCAAAAACTTGATGCAGGTTTTATCGACCATGTTTTAATATTTATAAGTGTATCGTTTACCTAAGGTCTACCTAATGCACTATCGGGCAGTGTACCCGGTCGTGTGAGGTATAGCTAGTTGGTAAAGCCGAGGTCGTCCCAAGAGCTATGTGTGTGGAGTCTATCTAAGTTTAGTGTCACGTATAAAAGGGGGTTTATGATTGTAAAGATTAATTAACTAAGAAATGTAAATAACAAAACAAGTAAATAAATGGAAGAGAATTAAATAAGGAGAAGTGGTGCTAACCTAATTACTACTCTTGTTATTATTATGATTAGTTTTCTATAAGTGCATCCTATTGTATCGTCTGGGGTTATACACATTTAGGATCAAAGGGTTAAATCACCTAAACCTATCTTACACCTTGTCCTATTCCCGCCTATTGTAAAGACGAGAGTTCATCGGGTAGCGTAAACCTACGAAGATGCAAGAGTCAATAAGTACCTCTACTAACATGGACAAGTCTAGCGGGATGCGGCATGGTCAGATCTCACACCCCCTCTAGCTCTTTCAAGTGTATCGCATTGGTAGGTGGTCCTAGGGTTAATTCACACATGTATGGTGATATTTCTATCACCAAGTCACATCCCCATCGGCTTAGGTCCTAGGGTTAATTCACCAAGCCTCCAAGGAACTACCAATGCTCAACACTACCAGAACTAGAGTGTCCTAAGACTCGCCATGAAAGTATACAAACAATACTACAATAGATGCATAGAAAACTAACTCATAACAATAACAATTTCATAACAAGGCTAACACCAAGAGGTGTTTAGCCACTCATATTCATAAATGCAGTAAAACAAGATTGTGTTATTACAAATGTAAACATGAATTGAATACAAGACAAAGGTATGAATAAACTTATGATTGGTGTGTGAATCCTCCCTTGGAAATGACTTGTATGAGGCTAGAACTTCGTTCCTCCTGCTCCCTGAGTTTCTCCCAACTTTTGTGTGGTGAAAAGTGAATGAATAAACTCGGAATTAGGGCTGGTATTTATAGGCGCGACTTTGCTACGACTTAGCTGATTGAGTTGCTACGCCGTAGCCTTTGTAAATATTGACTACGCCGTAGCTTGATCAAGTGCTACGGGCGTAGTTTCTTCCTTGGATGTATCTACAGCGTAGTTATATGGGGAACTATGCCGTAACTTCTTCTTTGGCCATGTGAGTTCTTTACTGCCTCATTTTGGGGTCTACGCCGTAGGTGGAGAGTTGCTACTCCGTAGAGCCCTTTAGTAGATCTCTACGTCGTAGTCATGGATTGAGCTACGCCGTAATCTTCATAAGTCCTTGCTACGGCGTAGGTAGATGACACCTCTACGTTGTAGTTAGTATAGAATCCGCATACTTCATGTATTTTCACTTTAGTCCTTCTAATTCCGCGTTTCTTCGTTCCTTTACTCATCTTTGCCCTGAAAACAGAATATAAACAAATAAGAGTATATATCCTAACATATGAATACAAAAGATGAGTAATTAAGGGGGAAATTAACACTTAAATCATGGACTTATTTGATGTTATCACAAAGCTAGGATAGTAGCACAAGGTTATAATCAACAAGAAGGCATTGACTACGATGAAACTTTTGCTCCGGTTGCTAGGCTCGAGTCAATAAGAATTTTACTTGCATATGCATGCGCACACGATTTTAAACTTTTTCAAATGGACGTCAAAAGTGCATTCGTAAACGGATTTATTAATGAAGAAGTATATGTTGCTCAACCACTGGGTTTCACCAACTTTGAAAAACCTAATCATGTTTACAAACTTAAAAAGGCTTTATACGGACTTAAGAAGCTCCAAAAGCATGGTATGATCGACTTAAGACCTTCCTAGTTGACCATAAGTATACCATGGGCTTAGTCGATAATACTCTCTTCACTAATAAGAAAGATTCACATATTACCATAGTCTAAATCTATGTTGATGACATCATATTCGGATCAACTTGTCAAGAATTATGTGTCGATTTCTCAAACATTATGCACGATGAGTTTGAAATGAGTATGATGGGAGAACTCAACATTTTCCTAGGACTCCAAATCAAACAATTAGAAGATGGTATTTTCTTTAACCAATCTAAATACATAAAAGACATGATTAAGAAATTTGGTCTTGAAGATTCTAAACCAATCAAAACACCTATGTCCTCGGAAACTAAACTCACCAAGGATGAGGAAAGTGAATCCGTAGATAACACTAAATATAGAGGTATGATTGGAAGTCTACTTTACCTTACGGCTAGTAGACCCGACATTATGTTTAGTGTTTGTCTATGTGCTCGTTTTCAAGAAGATCCTAAAACAATCCACCTTGAAGCCGTTAAAAGGATTTTTAGATACATTAAGGGTACTACACATTTAGGATTATGATATCCCAAAGGAACGGGAGTAGACACCATAGTGTATGCCGACTCGGACCATGCCGGTGACTATGTTGATAGAAAAAGCACAAGTGGTATTTGTACTTTTGTTGGACATTGTCTTACTTCATGGTTCTCTAAGAAACAAACAGCTCTCGCTATCTCAACAACTGAAGCCGAATACGTAGCGGCCGGAAAAGCATGTCAACAAGCTCTTTGGATGAAGCAAGCTCTTGTCGACTACAGAATCTAACTTAACGACATCTCCATTCTTTGTGACAACAAAGGAGCCATCGACCTTAGTAAGAATCCTGTCCAACATGCTCGTACTAAACATATTGAAATCCGTCATCATTTCCTTCGTGACAATGTTCAAAAAGGGTTACACATTTAGGATTATGGTATCCCAAAGGAACGGGAGTAGACACCATAGTGTATGCCGACTCGGACCATGCCGGTGACTATGTTGATAGAAAAAGCACAAGTGGTATTTGTACTTTTGTTGGACATTGTCTTACTTCATGGTTCTCTAAGAAACAAACGGCTCTCGCCATCTCAACAACTGAAGCCGAATACGTATCGGCCGGAAAAGCATGTCAACAAGCTCTTTGGATGAAGCAAGCTCTTGTCGACTACGGAATCCAACTTAACGACATCTCCATTCTTTGTGACAACAAAGGAGCCATCGACCTTAGTAAGAATCCTATCCAACATGCTCGTACTAAACATATTGAAATCCGTCATCATTTCCTTTGTGACAATGTTCAAAAAGGGAACATCTCAATTGAGAAAGTTTCCTCCGAAGACAACATTGCCGACATTCTCACTAAACCTCTTAAACGAGAACTATTTAACCTTCTTCGGCTTGGCTTAGGACTTATGGAGCCTACATTATAGTTTCGAACGCTAGAACAAAATCACAAAAATCAAAACAAATCAAACATTTTTCTCTTTCTGCTGATCTGGCGGAACCTTTAGCCATAACGGGCGGAACCCTATTTTTGGTTCCGCCGTATCTGCCAACCTGCAGCAACTTTTTCTTATTTTATATTAAACCAAACACCCCTTATCTCATACCATCACTCCAAAACAGTTACTATTCACTTCACAACTCCTTCACACACGAAAATTTGGTCATTCCTTCATCATCCTTGCTCTCTAATCATCTTTGTAAGTATTTTAAACATAATTACACTCCTGATCTGCGTCTAGGAATTCTATTTATGCACAAAAACTAAAACTTGGGGTTATGCATTAACTTGAGAAATTCATGTAGGACATTAGCTGTAAAACCAAACTAATCATGTTTCCCATAGTTAGGAATTGCATTCTTATAAGAAATTAGCATGTTTACTAAAAGACCCCATGTCAATTTTTTGCAAAAATGACTTCTCACAAATAAGACAAATATTTTTTCGTCTCACATTGTGAATACAAAATCAAAACATTATGTTTAAAACATCACTTGCATAATGTCTCTTGAATGCTAAAGGGAATACATAACTAATATGTATTTTCGGGTACATTCAAACGAAGCTACATTGAATTAGGAGCGTTTGGGTTATCTTTTATTTTATGACAAAACTTGCATTATAAAACGGTTTAAGCATCAAAATCAGTCAAGATAACCGCACCTCCACATTGTTTGCATATAGGTACACACTAGAACATCCACATTATAAAAGTCGCTAACTTAAACTAAAATGTGAAATTTTGTGTTTCTAGGGATCATCATGCCTCCCGCAACTCACTATGACCACAAGGACACCCTTCACTACCTACCAAAACACCACAAAACCAAAGGTCTTACTCCCAATCAAGTCAATGTTTTCAAAGCCTTAGAAAAACGCTATGTCCACGAGGGTAGAACCATTGACCCATCCTTCCTAGAAAGAACAAATCTTCGTAGGGAACTAGCCGCCATCAACTTTGATTGTCTCTTGGATATCGACGAGCCTATTTGTCCTAGGTTCATTCTAGAGTTCTATGCATCCGTCACTCTTTTCACCAATGATTATGGTCTCATGTCTCTAATCTTCTTGGTTAGTAGTTACCAATACTTCGTGATCATCTCTTTGTTAGGACCTCCAACACTAGGTGTTCCAATCCTAGGTGTTCCAAACCGTGGTACTTGTATCTATACCGACAAACATACACTAACAACTCTTGACACACTCATTGACCGCATCCATCCCTATGACACTCCACTTTTGTCCAAGGATGTACTTCGTGATCATCTCTTTGTTAGGACCTCCAACACTAGGAGAACTCGTTCTGGAAATGAGGTCAATAAAAACCCCTATGGTATGGAACTCAATGAACTCAAGCCTCAATTCAAGAAATGGGAAGAACTCCTTAGAGCCAATGTCATTAGCACCATAGGAAACCGGGATCACATCAATGTTTGCCTTTGCTACATGCTCTACTCCTTGTCAACTAGGCAACCCTTCAACTTGGCCTACTACATGGCCAAAAGGATGGCCGACATTCCCGTGCAAGGCACCATGGCTATGCCCTATGGAATGCTCCTAACATGTCTCTTTAGACACATTGCTCCTATTCCTCCGACCCCAAGAGGCCTTCGCCAAGATTACTCTCTCATCCCACACACTTTTGTACCACTTAGTGATAAGAGAGTCTCCAAAGCCCAAGGGAAACGTCCTCATCCTCCTACTTTCTCATCGTCATCATCAATGAGTGAAGATGACGGGCTACCCAACTCTAGGCTCCCACCTCTTGATACCTTTCTCAACTTCCAAATATTCCAAATGAGTCCGAGGAGTTCAAGCAAACCAAGGGGATGTTCAAATGCTTTGGGAGGTTTCTTGGCAAACTCAACAAGAAGATGGATCGCCAATGAGAGCACTTGTAGGGATGTTTGGCACTAGGTGTCATTTGAACAATTTGGTTGTTTNACACATTGCTCCTATTCCTCCGACCCCAAGAGGCCTTCGCCAAGATTACTCTCTCATCCCACACACTTTTGTACCACTTAGTGATAAGAGAGTCTCCAAAGCCCAAGGGAAACGTCCTCATCCTCCTACTTTCTTATCGTCATCATCAATGAGTAAAGATGACGGGCTACCCAACTCTAGGCTCCCACCTCTTGATACCTTTCTCAACTTCCAAATATTCCAAATGAGTCCGAGGAGTTCAAGCAAACCAAGGGGATGTTCAAATGCTTTGGGAGGTTTCTTGGCAAACTCAACAAGAAGATGGATCGCCAATGAGAGCACTTGTAGGGATGTTTGGCACTAGGTGTCATTTGAACAATTTGTTTGTTTAAACACTTTGTTTTATGGATTTATATATTTGTAGGGATATTTGGTAATGTTTAGAACATGTATGCACTAACAATTATGCAGGTAGACAACATTTGCACTGTTGTCAAATTTTCAAGTTAATGAAAAATTTCACTAAGTATAGTGAAATTCGCTAGCCCCGGGTCAAAGTCTATCGGTAAGAGTGTTTCTATATCCATTTTTTGCATTTCCTAATCAGATATAGTACTAAGTTTATGTTTTGGGAATTTTCGGAAAATTTGGAAATCGTCTCGACTGTCAAAATACTGTTATGTTAATTATTTTGGCTTGGCGGATCTGGCGAAACCAAAAATAGGGTTCCGCCAGTGCATTTTCTGGGTAAACCCAGTTTTGGCCCAACGGATCAGACGGAACCCAAAACAAGGTTCCACCCTTGTATTCGTTTGGTTCCGCCAGTCACCTGCAGAAAATTTTTCAACTTTTTAGAATTTCAACTTCCACACAAATCCAAATCATCCTTTTTCAGTTAGAAACTCATTTCTCATTAGGTGTTAAGTGCATTAGGATCATTCTCAGTCTCTAGAACCAATAGGAACCAATTTCCCGTCAAAAATCAAATTTAACCATAACTAACTCAAGGAACCCTTCTCCATAAGGCAAGGAACCTTCCAAAAGGTTCCTTGGAATCCGTGGAACATCTTATCCAAATCACTTTGACATGACCACTAAGCATTTAGTGCATATCTTGGTTTTCTTACTCCTCCATTTTCATTGGATTGACTTCCAATGATTTGACAACCTTCATAAATCAACCAAATCATTAGAAACCTCAAAATTTGTATGGTCGAACATCAAATCCAAACACTCCTTTCAACATTTTTTCAACTCTATAAATTTGACAACCTTAGAACACTTCCAAATCACACCATCACCATCACAATCTCTGATCTTAAGCTTCTAAACCAACATTTTGACCATGACAAAGTCAACAAACACCTCTCCACCATCAAGACCCATTAGGAGAACCGCCCGCATTAGTGTGAAACCATGTTGCTTCAACACTACCATCAACCTAAGCTCCTCATCTTCGGATGAATCACCACTAATCATCTCTTCACCCATCAAAGATGAAAACTTTTTCAATCTTGCAACTCCCACACCATCATGTTTAACAATGTAATCACCATTCCACCACCAACAAAGACCCCCATTGATCCAAGTCCACCACCGGCTCCAACTCAACCATCCAAGTCTCCATCACCACTGTAGGATACACATAATCATAAACTCGTATGGTTCATGTAGTTCTTGGATCGAATAGGTGATTAGTTAGAGATTAGTTTAGAGAGAGAAAGTGGGAGCCTTTTAGAGAGAGAAAGAACAAGTGAAATGTATAACTATGTGAAAAGGTCCAACCCTTCCCTTGTGTAGGAAGGGCTATTTATAGTACATGATGGATGAATGTCTCTACTAGGCTGTGGAGCGGGCTGACAGAGGGTAAAAGACCCGACCCGACACCACAAATATTAAACTAAAACTAAACTACTTATTAACTACTATATAGAATACTACGAGCTATACAATGCTTTAAAATACTTGGGGTGACCGAATCTTCTATAAGAAAAAATGTATTCCTAACAATCTCCCCCTAAGGGAGGTCACCCCGGAAATTAAATCTTGAATTCCAGCATTGAGATCTTTGTCGATATCTTTATAGCTCGTAGTTGTTGATTCTTCAGTGTAAAGAACTTTGTGCTTTCAGCAGCTGACTCTAGATGACTTGCTTGATGTATAGGATGATCTTTGGTATTGCTTCGTGTTCATCATCCAAACGAGTAGCTTCAAGTCATCTTTGAGTAGAAGTGTCTCTATGTGAAGTTGCGACTATCTTTGTGTTGTCATGCTCACACTTTTCTGGATCATGATCTTCTGCATCAGAGTTGTGAAAGCATAGTTGAAGCCCATTCCATGATTATGATTTCTTCGAATTTGATGTTGAAGTGTGAGCATGAGGTGATAAATCGGCAACTATTCAGCAATCAGCAGCAACCGCCAACTTCTTTGTCTCTGGTGGGAGTACGCCTTTCCCACATGCTCATAACCACTTTGTTGAGTGAATCTCCATGGTTGTGTTGATCTGAATGCTCCTTTTAGTGGTTGGTATGAGCATGTGGAACTAGAGTGATGGTGGTGAAAATGATAAGTTTGGTATGTTGAGCTGCATAAAACTTGGTTAGTAATAAACATACCAGCACTTACAAGTTCGGACTTCGAGATCGTCAACAGCATAGTGTGAAGACTTTCTCTAATCCTTACCATGGCCGTTCCTAATTGGATGCTCCCGAAAGGGCTTTCACTGACATACCGAAGTACACCAACGATTAGGTGAGTCGCTGGAGATCACCCCACGACTGTAGACCTTTTGGAACACCACCGCGAACACTAAGCGTAATCCACGAGAGATTACGGAAGTGACCTGCTGTCAGGGCTGTTTGATGTTGACCCTGGCAGGAGTTTCCACTCAATCACTGGGAAATACATGTATATATTCCCTCATAAGTGTTCTTGGTAGATTGCTAAGATCTGCGTAGGACTCAAAATATTACAGCTGGTGTCCTTAATGTTGAACAACCACTGTAGAAGTATCAAGTGTTCCTATGAGATCTTTTGATGCATCTCGTGGCTCTAGACTCAAAAAGTGCAATTTGGTTATCCTATGCGGAGACTAGGGAGGGGTCTCCTGTTTCAATATCAACCACCTCTAAGAGATGAGTTGATAGATTACACCGGTTCCCTGTGAGAATGAAACAAGCTCTTTTAAGAGAACTTGAGTGGCTGGGAGGTTTAGTGCAGTGCGTCACTGGGTCCATGACGTCTTTATCTTCAATACCGATGTTACCTTGGTAACAATCAGTAGCATATGAATTGAACCCGGTTTCTGCCCTAAGGTTGAATAATTGGAGGGCTATTTCTTTTCACCCTTTCTCAATTCATTTCTTTTTAATTCTTCAACCCCTTCAGTGCTTACCGAGACTTCATTTACTAGAACCTTGTTGGGTTTGTTCCAGTCCTAGCTCAGTCTCAGTCGGCACTCTTCCCTTTCTCACTTTTCTCCTTTTTTCAATCATTCCTAAGGACTTCTAATCTATCTATTGGATTGTCCCTGGGAAGATCCCTCCGGTTCTGGTGGATCATGGGAACATATACCTAACCTTACCATCCTTATAACTCCATGCATTAAATTAAAGTGGTCGGTCTTTTGGTATCTTTCCACAATCGCCATATAACCAAATCATTGAAAATTCTCTCAAAGTGTTTATGATAAAGAAACACATTTTGTTAACACTTTGAGAGTTTTATCATTTTTCAAATGCTCCCCCTTAACATGTGCTTATAGGAAGAAAGAAATTTGCACATGTCGGGGTGAGTTGCACTTATTTGAATTGATCGGCTCTTAATAGACATATACCCGAGGGACACGTTTACGTTGCTTAGTTAAAGGGATCCATTATCAGCTTTTAGGTGATAACTAGCCCTAATAACTAACTTGAAGTTGTTAACATTCCTTAAAAAGGAAGTTAGACCCGTCAAAGTATATATCTAAGAAGAGTTTCTCGAAACGGTACTTTCTACTTTGACCAGTCCTCTTCGAGACACGTTTACATCACTGGTTAGACCAGCTTGAAATTATTACCCGGCCAGGACTAGTCTTTTCGATTCACGACTTTTCATGTTTCGTCAATTCATGAGTCAAATCTGAGTCATAATCAATTCACGGTTTCTACTTGTTATTGTAAAAACACGCGAAAGACTCTTAGCCACTTGCTCCCCCTCAATATGTGCACATTGATTGATTCAATTTGAAAGTTTTTAAAACTTTAGCACATACGGGAGAGCGTACATTTGAGATCAATTATTCACCATTTATCCACTTGCTCCCTCTCAATATGTGCTTTGATTAAAATTCAAAAACTTAAAATTCAAAAACTTCAAAATTTTAGCACATACGGGAGAGCGTACCTTTAAGTCCAAAAACATCACATTTTAAATCAGATTTCATTTTTAAATCACATTCTCTCCCCCGATCAAAAAATTTCAAATCTTTTGAGATTTTGTGATCCCAATTGATTTAAATGATTTTAGAAAAAAATGGGAGAAAATGTGGTAAAATTTTAACATTTACTGATTTTTGAGACACTTTTTCACTGCTGCTGGTGCACAAAGTTTTTAAAGGTGCAGAAATTTTGAGCAAATACGCTCCCCCTCAATTAATGAGCCGTTTTCTATTTTAAGAAATTGGAGTCATTACATTGAGCAGCAGGGTATTTGTGAAAATTTAAGTCCAATAGCCACCTTGTAAACCACAAAAACTGTCTTGAAGAATCGTAAAAGAGAGAGATTTTGGGATGAAAGAAGACTTCTCTTCTTTTTCTAGAAGTGATGCACTGAAACGTACATCAAATCGAAGCAACATGGATATAAAGTAATCCATGCCCGAGTGAACTTCACCCGGTGAGAGGAACAACCGTCAATTTGGTGACATGTTTTCCCCAAGGATAAGAGCGGGTTGCTATCTGAAGTAATAGCAAGCCGATAAGACATGTTTTACCCGGTTAATATAACTTCTGCTCGAGCTTCATTTAAAGTTCTATGCCATTAATGAATGACATTTATAGAAGCTTAAATTGTTATCGATAAACAGAAGACATGCCTAGGAAGAAGCTATTTTTGGTATTTTGTGTGTGTGTGTGTGTTTTTTTTTTGACTTGTATGAGGCTAGAACTTCGTTCCTCCTGCTCCCTGAGTTTCTCCCAACTTCTGTGTGGTGAAAAGTGAATGAATATACTCTGAATTAGGGCTGGTATTTATAGGCCCGACTTTGCTACGGCGTAGCTGATTGAGTTGCTACGCCGTAGCCTTTGTAAATATTGACTACGTCGTAGCTTGATCAAGTGCTACGGGCGTAGTTTCTTCCTTGGATGTATCTATGGCGTAGTTATATGGGGAACTACGCCGTAACTTCTTCTTTGGCCACATGAGTTCTTTACTACCTCATTTTGGGGTCTACGCCGTAGGTGGAGAGTTGCTACTCCGTAGAGCCCTTTAGTAGATCTCTACGTCGTAGTCATGGATTGAGCTACGCCGTAGTCTTCATAAGTCCTTGCTACGGCGTAGGTAGATGACACCTCTACGTCGTAGTTAGTGCAGAATCCGCATACTTCATGTATTTTCACTTTAGTCCTTCCAATTCCGCGTTTCTTCGTTCCTTTACTCATCTTTGCCCTGAAAACAGAATATAAACAAATAAGAGTATATATCCTAACATATGAATACAAAAGATGAGTAATTAAGGGGGAAATTAACACTTAAATCATGGACTTATTTGATGTTATCAAATATCCCCCCACTTGAACTCTACTTGCCTTCAAGTAGACCTTATTAGGATAATTTTTTAAAAAGATATTTCCCAAGAAATTGGAAAATATGAGTCTAAAAACTTCCTATGCTAGAATATATCAAAGCCGAACACCTCACGAAACTGGAAAAACACTCATCTCTCTCTCCTAATCTAAGTGTTAATTTCGGGGTGATCACTCAACGCATAGTCAGAGAATGTATTCTATCATAGGCTTGGCGGTTACACAAATCTCTACCACTAGAGCTAAGGTCGAAACAATTTTTAAAGGCAATATTGGGTGAACACATATAAGGCTTGTGGGTGTAGTGTTGTTACTAACATACTACGGCAAAGGCGACAAAGGCAATGGTACATGA